>CBVK0102237158.1:0-25765 GCA_900067695.1 Picea abies
GGACCAACAGTAGCAGGAGAGCTTCCAGCTAGTGAGGCTGAGAGGTTTTGAGATGAGTTGAGTGAAATTTTACCTTGCTCACTTGCACCATCCCTATGGCAGAGATTGAGGATCTGCCACCATCCATGTAGCCTCATGTAGTGGGGGCACCATGGACAAGGGTCCGACTATTTCGGTGTTTGGAAAATGTTGTTGACTATTACAATAGGGCCCACAGGCCCTGAACTTAGTTAGTCTAGACTTTGATAGCTCCACCTGTATATATGTTTTGAGGGCATAAGCCCCATGACTCGTTACTGGTCATATTTTTGAGGTGCTTGTGTCCACCTATGTACTCTAGTGCTTATGATATTATATATGGATTTTTATGTCTTTTTGTGTCTTATGGATCATATTTGCCCTTAAAAATGTATTTACATGTTTATGTGCATGTCTTTTCATATGTGTGCGAGATGCCAGTCTAAAATTTGATTAGCTAGAGTATCTGTAACTTGGTTTAATATCCTAGAAACATGAAAATATGTAATATAATCAAATCTTCGCTCTAAGAAACGTACCCTAGGGAATCATTGGTGTAAATTCAGATCATGAACATGGTAGACTCTATTTAACTAAGACACAACCATCTGAGTGTCTAAATAGACCCGGAGATGAGAGATACCAAATGACAGGGCGTCACGAAGAAACTCGATAACTGCACTATACTCAGCGACATTGTTTGTGGTGTAACCTAAGAATATACCTCCGGAAGATAATAACTGGCCTCGAGGTGTAAACATTACCCAAGTTGCAGAGGCAAGCCTCCAAGTGTCCCAGCTAGCACTGTCTACATACCCAATGAACACCTCTGATTCACTTGACATCTGCCACAGTGACAAAAGATAACATAAAAAATGACACGTCCATAATACTAAAAGAAACTAGAAAGTAATAGTACAAAGACTATACATATGTTACAAAAAGTTACCCAAGGTGACCTACCTATGAGTAATACTTCTTGAGGTAGAGCCCATTTCTAGGCTCCGCCAAAGCATTTCCCTCAAAGTCAACTAGACGATAAGCACCCTTTTTTAGAACCTCTTTTATGATGAAAGGTCTGAACCACATGGGTTTGAATTTTACTGCCCCCAGGGGGTCCTTATCTTAGTCATAGACTAGGACAAGGTTTCCTTCAAAGAAAACCTGAGGATGAACAGACCGATCATACTGACACTTGAATTTATGTTTGTGTGCCTCATTGGCCAGGGCCACATCACGACGTTGCTCATTGAGCCGCTCAAGGTATAATAATCATTCTTCAAGTGGAGAAGTGTCTGGCAATAACTGTACTGCCAATTTTAGGGACGGGATCTAACATTCTATAGGCAAGATTGCTTCCAGCTCGTAAACGAGTTGAAAAGGTGAGAAACCAGTTGCAGTCTTACTAGACGTTCAGTAAGCCCATAATGTCGAGTATAACATCAAATGCCAATTTGACTTGGTTGAGTTGATTGTTCGCTATAGGATCGTCTTAAGAGATTAATATACAGCTTCCACCTGACCATTTTCTTGGGGGTAGTAGGGTTACAAATGTTCTTTCCGCAACCCAAGATTTGATGTTAACTTGGTCATCATCTGGTTTTGAAAGTGACTGCCATGGTCAGTGACAATCTCTCTCGGGACGCTGAACCTTGCTATTATCTGGTTGAATAAAAAGAGAGTTGCAGTCTCCCCATCATCTTTAAATGTCGGCATAGCTTTGACCCACTTTGTGAAGTAGTCTATGGCTACAATGATATAACGATGCCCCCTAGCTGAAGGAGGGTTGCATGTAGTGTAATCAATCCCCCACTTGGTGAAGGGACCCACTATGATGATAGGAAACATGGGAGTGGGATGTGCCCTCATCTTTCGAGAGAAGATATGACACAGGTGGCACTTCTTGACCGATTCGATACAATATTTGATTAGTGTCGACCATAAGTAACCTGCTCGTAAAATATTTTGGGTTGTTGCCAACCCAGAAAAATGACCACCACATGCTCCGGTATGGAAATCGTTAAGCACAATAACTGCTTCTTCGTGAGTGAGACATCGGTGTAGGATGCAGTCTACACCTCTTCGATACAACGTATCATCGAGTATGAGATAATTTTTGGCCTGATGGTGGATACAGCGACGCTCATCACAAGAAGTAGAGGTGGGGCACTTCAATGTCTGGAGATAGATAAGTATATCTCTGTATCAAGGATCCGAAGATGCAATAAAAAACATATCTCCTATGATAGGCGACTCTTCGGGCATAACATCACCTGACCCAACCAAAAGTTCTGAAATAAGTTCTGCGAAGACTAGTGACTTTTTGGATTTTGATGAAAAGAAATCTAAGTAGAATTCCTGGAGGACGACTATCCATCTACTAATCTTTCCACCTATTACTCGTCGTGTCAACACATATTGAAACAGATTCACAACAGCAATGATGGTGGTCTTGCGAAGAAAAACATAATGACGGAACCGTTGAACAACATGGACTGTTGCCAACGCAATTTTTTCGATATGAGAATAATTGAGTTCCGGTTTGACTAGGCCTCGACTCAGGTAATAGATCACATATTCTGAGAGTAAATCATCTTCTTGAACTAAGACCATGCCTATGGTTGACTCTGCTACAACCAGGTATGGTAAGAAATCTTTTTTATAGTTGGGTGGACGAAGTAGAGGGGCAGTTGTGAGAACATGTTTCAACGCTTCGAAGGAGCATTGAGCAGCATCATCCTAGTAAAAAGGAACATCTTTCTACAGTAAGCACATAAATCCCTTTTTGATCTTGGCATAGTTGGCGATGAAATGCCTTAAAAAATTTTCCTTGCCCTATAGACTCTGAAGTTGAAGGATTGTGCATGGGGGAGGCAACTGAACTATTGCCTCAACCTTGAGAGGGTCGACCATGATCCCTATTGTTGACACTATGAAACCTAACAAACACCTTGATGTTATGCAAAAGATGCACTTGTTTGGATTCAAGCGAATCTGGAAGTAGCGACATCGCTCAAAGATAAGTCGGAGGTGTGTGGGATGATCCATTCTCTTGCGAGATCGAGATGCTAAATCATCTAAATAGGCCTCGACTATATGCTTGAGATCATGGAAAGAAAAAGACATGGCCCACTGAAAGGTCTCTCCAACATTTTTTATACCAAAGGGCATCTTACGATACACGAATGTACCCCATGGACAAATGAATGTCGTTTTGTGTTGGTCTTCGGGTTTGATTTGTATCTGATTATATCCCAAAAAACCATCCATGAAAAAAAAGGCCTCACAACCTGCACATTCATCAATTATCTGGTCGATGAATGGTGTGGGAAAATTATATTTTGGACAGGCCTTGTTCAAATCACGGAAATCCATACATATGCGAATTGTGCCCTATTTCTTATTGACTAGCACAAGATTTGACACCCATTGGGTCAAATGGATAGGATAGATAAAACCGGCTTTCAGCAATTTCTTGACCTCAACCTTAATGGATGCTTCTTTCCTGGGATTAACTGGATGAAGCTTCTGCTGAACAGACTTGGCATCTGGATAAGTTTTGATTTCATGTTCGACTATTTTTGGATCGATGCCTAGCATTTCCTCGTAAGACCGGGAAAAAACGTTGTGGAATTCTTTAAATAGATCTGTGTAGATTTGAATCTCCCTGGGGGAATAGTCAGCTCCGAAGAAAACATTCTCCATGATGCCAGGGATTCTGGAGATATTAATCGATATGGTTTCAGCGATAATTTCCATATTACCCTCAGCATAAAATTCATGTGTAGCTAAGGGGTTAATAGGACAAGACCCATATCCATTCATAGTCAAGGTGAATTCTCCTGCTTCGATTCTGCTTTACTCTAGGAGGAAGTATGATTTGTGATGGAGATCATCCCAGGGTTTGTCCAGACTAGTTATTGCTTCGTCGTAGGGCAAGACTAAGTCTAATGAATCAGTATCAGCGAGAGAGCCTTGAGCCCAAATAGGCTCTAGAATTGGATCTAACACTTGTGCATGAGTTGGATCTATGTCAGCCGAAGCTTACTAGACTAAAGAGTACACTACTTCGGCTGCAGACAAGGGCATGGACATGCCAAGGTGCCCTATCGCTTCCATCGTGGCCAATGGGGAAGGAAGTATCCATGGATCATTGAAGTAAGTCATTCGAAACGACGAAACTTGGAAAATCTCAACCTTATGGTGGTCGGATATGAACTTGACATCGCCTTGAGGGGGTGGGTAATTGAATGTACCCATCAAATATGGGCACAAACCAACCCCTACATTGACTATGCCCAGTTGGGGATTATCAATCATCAGGACCACGGATACCCCCAACGAAGGGTTAGGTCTAAAGAAATAAAATTGATCAATGGTCACAATCCGGTCCTCATGTGGAAACAACAAGACACGAAAAATTGTAGCGACCACTACTTGCATGGGGTAAGTCCAACTCCTTCCTAACAAGAGATTGTAGTCGAGGGACACATCGACTACTTCTACCTCGACACACACGATCTTCCCTCCTAACTGCATGGGGAAAAAGGGAAGGATACCATGTGGTCAGAACGGATGACCGTCGAAAGTAGTGAGAAGAGTAGGTGATGGAGACAAAATGTGTTGGCCAATGGCTTTCCAACATGCCAATGACATAACGCATGTCGAGGTGCCCTCATCAACCACCATGTGGAAAATGTTCCGAGTAAAAGTTTTTGTGGGGTGAGCCACTACTATCTGAAATTCTACGTGGTAAGGCAGACGAGGTTTTAAGTCGGTTGTATCCAACATGATTATACCCAGATTACAAGTCTTGGTAGATCCTAAAGTGGCTAACAAAGATTTCCTCTGGGAGAGGCAGCTTTGGAGGACCTCCAAAGAGGACATCACACAAGGGGTTTGGGACAAATCCTCCACCACAGAATAGTTCTGGGCGGCCCTTGCATTAGGGTTGTGAGAATATTTTTTGAACACAACTTTTGGGATGTGTGTCATTGTTTCACCCAAAGTATTCTCGATCTGGAGAGGAAGAGATGGGATTTCGGTTTCTTTTCCCTTCTCATAAGTTCTTGGTTTACTATAGTCATGTGCTTTAGTCGATATAAAAGCATCACCTTTCATCATATACACATTTGCGGATGCAAGATTATTCGAAGATGGAGAGGGTCCTTGGCTACCCCCTTCTGTGCTTGTAGAGGCTTGGGTTAGGTTTTGCCCATGTTGAAATGGATTGGTTAACACGACAGTCTATTGTTGTGTCACAAACTTTTGGGCCTCTGCAAGCCAAGGACATTGGTGAGTCAGGTGGTCTTCCATGCATAGGTTGCACAGATGCCTCGCCTTCTATTTCTCAGTGTTTCCCCCACCAGCATTATTAGTGGGTTTCTTATCCCCCTTGCCCTTATTTTGTTGTTTTTTCTTTCCATCAGGCTGTTGGGTGGCCTTTGGATTTGTCGATTGCACTGTGTGTACATCTAACGTTTGGGTAGGGGGAGCAGCCAAAACAGTAGTTCGGCTGGCCGTTGTGTGTTGTGTAGACAATTGTTGCAATCGCTTCATCAATTGTTCAACGAGCTTTGTTTGTGCTGAACCAACAATACCATTGGCATGTGGTCCAACTCTTTGTCTGGTTTTATCAAGTATTGAGCATGGCACATCTAGAGTAGATTAGCTCAAGATGTTGAGCTATCATGATGGAATCTTCTTCGGAAAACACTCCCAACGTCGCGACGTCTTTGGATAACTGTAGGACCAAAGACTTAAGGAACCACTCAAGAAGGAATTCTAGTGGGACTAGCACCTTAATTAAACTCTTCTGACGTCTCCATTCTCGGATGTGATCAGAGATGTGGTCTGCTTTTGTCTGTGAGAAATTGGCTAGCAATTATGTGCCAGCGTCATATCGCACAAGTAATTGGAAATGGTTGAGGAAATCCATTGCCAATTCGCCGAAGGAAGAGTATATTGAGCGGTCGAGCTCAATGTACCATTTCGCAACACTCCCAATGAGAGTACGTTGAAACAATAACAAATGTACGGAGTCATCCTTTTACGAATTAGATGAGCACCAAAGGTGAAAAGTAGTCACATGATATCTTGAATCTTCATTAGGCTTGGCCTCGAACTTTGGTATGTTCGAAGGAAACTTCATCGACATAGGGGGCCAACGCGGATCATGATAGATAGGGTCATTCAACAACTTTGTCAAGTCTAGCAAATGCAAGGTTGCCAGGAAAGGTAGTTTGGGTTATTGGTGATAACCATGGAAAAAGGGACCTAGAGTTTGACTGGCACCAGGTTGCCAGGAAACATTTGGCTGATGACCTGGATTCTGGTAAAAACCATGGCCATGACCAGCATACGGATTCTACGTGTGAGGAGACATCATCAGATGATTCCCAAAGGAAGACCTAGATGGTTGGGCGTGCATTACATTCAGAGGACTTTGGGAAGGGTTGCCCCATGTCGATCCCATGGGCATAGGCATACTACCTTGTCAGGGGTTCCATTGGTTGTGAAAATAATTTCCCTAGACCGACATTCCTAATGAGGGAACTAATCCCTGCCAAGAATTCCAAGGTCCCGATGCGGAAGAATTTCCTGGGTTTGCCCCCTGTGCAAGAATAGCACCCTACATAGGAATAGGTTGTCCTTAATCAGGATTTCCCCCAGCCGGGAAAGCAGTTGATGAGAAAGTATTGTTACCAAATGCACCGAACAAAGAAAACAGTGTCGAACCTACCAACATATTATGAGAAGGTGGCCCTTGACTCCCTGCTCCAAATAAACTATGGTGTGTGGGTGGCCTGGCGGATTACTGGTGGGTGCCACCGAGCAAAGGGAATGAAGGAGGTATATGACCTCCCCCATAAGGGAAAGCATTAAAAGGAGCTCAAGTTCCCCCCATGCATCCTTGCAGAGGAGTGTTAGAGTTCCATGCCCCTAGACCTAAAGTCTGTAAAGTGGAGTAGGAAAGTATAGGACTTGTACCTGAGCTAGGCATCCCATATGAAATCGGAGGGCCTGTCGCACTCGGTGTGAAAGGGGTAGTGGCCACCACCATAGATGAGGCTAGACCACTTTTCGTGGTAGAGGCTAGCGAGACCATGGTGGCTCGGACCGGTGATGGTAGGTGAGGAGGTGGAATATCCTCCATGGTGACAACTATAGTGGGAATTGAGGAATTCCTAGAAGAAGTGGCAGAATTTGTTTCCATTGATGCATGCGACACTGTCTGGCACTCGTAAGGGTGAATCTATATGATGATGGGTGTTGAAAGATCAGTGGTTGGAGTTTCATATGGACAAAGATCTTTTGCTCCAAGTTATAGAACAGTCGTTTCCTCCATATGTTGGTCGGGTACAGTTTCCTGTGACCCGGTCGCTTCAAAAGACCCTTGTTGGTCTAGCTTTCACCTCAGTGGTGGCGGAGGTGGATCCAGTGTAACCAGTGATAGGCCCAGAAGCCTTCATGACCATTGGAGCTCATGATCCTCCATTGTGTGAGAAGATCAAAGACACGCTAGGGATTTCTATTCATTCAAAAACAACACACACTAAAAAGGTCCCTCTAAGATAAAACAAGCAAACACTAAACTAGTTGGAAGAACAGTTACAACAACCAACACTAGAGCAACTTACTGGTGCAAGTGAAACTCGAACACGGAATCACCCTCTAGGTATACTTTGCAAAGCGTGGCCCAATGTCTGTCCTAGGTACCACGGTATACACCCACAGTCACCTGTGTATGTCTCTAAAAAATATAGGCAACTAGGTTTCCAACGCGCGAACAGTCACCAGGCAGGTACAGTCAAGGGTATCGAGCCCGAAACCTGTCAAGGGTATCAAAGGCAAGTGGTCCGGAAGACAACTGAGGACCTTGAACAAATTCGAGACCCATGAAGCTCTGTGAAAAATGCAATCGACGAAATCCCAAGACAAGCCCTCTATATGTGTTCTCCACTACGATTGGTCCAGCTTTGGAGGGGTTATCTCCGCTACCTTTCCTCACGTGACCTCGTGTTTATCCCCTGTGTTAGAGGGGGGTCTCGATTAAATTTCATGATACTGGACTTTGACACTCCCTAACTCAGACTCCAATGTTTGATTTAATGGCCTTGAAGAGTTTCCTCTCCAACCTAATTCAAGGCCCTAACCCTAAATTCAAGGCCCTAACCCTAAACTAGTTGGTTGACCCTACAAACATAAAAATTCTAATGAATTTTAGATTTAACGTTAATTTTTATGGCTTGTCTTAAGTCAAAGGTTATGAAAGTGAAACTAGTGATGTTTGAAAGACGAAAGAAAAATAAATAGAAAGATGGAAACAAAATAACCTCTTCTTGACTAAAATCTTAAACAACTTTTCAAACTAAAAAATTTCTAAGATATTTGAACAGCAAACTCAAAGCAGGATTCCACTCAACTACGAGCTACTTATGATCTAAGTAAATCGTCAAGAACTTATGAAAGCAAAGACTTTTCCTAGTTACTAATGCAAACCAACACTATTTAACCAAGCAAAGAAATAAAAGATTTCTTTTTATTTGAATGCTCACAAAGCCAAAAGGAAAAATATCAACAAGTAAAACCCAAGAAAACTTCTAGACTAAGTCCAGATCGCAAAGAGACACTTTAAAAATAACACACAAGCAAATTAAAACTGGACTCTCACACTTGTCTAAAAACCCTATAAAAATAAAATTTTGAGGAAAATTTCTTAATGAAAAAGAAATCTATTGTTGTGATCAAACCTAAGTTACTGACCACTATGACAGAGACCCAAAAACCTGAGAGGTATAACTCTTGTCAAAGGAAAGGATGACTGCCTCACCTTAAACAAAAATTTTCTCCACAGGCACGCTGCTGACAGTTCAACAGCAAGCGTGTGCATGCGAGCTGTGTAAAGTCAGGGTGTGTGTATGATGCAGGAGCATCTCTCCACGTCAGCCAACCAGCCAACCAGCCACGTCAAGCGTGCACATTCAAAGCTGAAGAGAGGCGTTGTCCTCATTTTGATTTAGAATTGAATGTAATTAAATGTTTAAGCTATTAAGTTGTGAAGCCGTGCCTTTGTGCAGGTTGTAGATAAGAATGCCTTTAATGTTTGTAAGGCTGAGATCTAGATCTGGATAGCGGACTAGATAGCCCATTCAATGTAATTGAATAGGGTAGGTAGATTTGGGGGGAAGTGCTCGAAGAGCCTCCTCATGTAAAAATATGAATTGTATCTCTTTAGTAGTAAATGGAGATAGGGTCTGCGAGGAGAGAAGAAGAAATAAGGAGTCGAGACCTTGTTACAGGCCGTGCTCAGGAACACTTTGTAAATATAGGTGGTTGCCATATTTAATACAAATAGCAGTTTTTCCTGCATTACTACGTGTTAAATGAATGTCTGTGAGTGTTCTTTATGTATGTTGTAGATGTATGTTGTAGGTTTGCATTTGCAGGAGTATGTTTGATTTCAGGTGAAGGTCTTTGAGGTTTCATGCTAGGAGGGCATGACGGAGTACTGCGGTCTCTAAATACCAGTGCACTGAAGCACTTCTGAACTCTGCAGAGTCAGACAAAGATGTGATGCGGGCACAAGAACTGAAATCAACAACTCAGAGAAAGATCTATGAGGTTGTTGAACACCTCAGGAGGCAAGGTTGTGTAGGAGATACACAGTTGTAGATAGAAGCTCTGAGGAGTACTGTGAAGCTCTGTCAAGTGGGCATTGAGCCAATGCAAGGAGTGCATAGAGGAAGAACTCTGCCATGAGTTCTTAAGAAGTCAGAATCACTGAGGATTCTTGACACTCTGTCAGGTGGGCATTGAGACATGGTGCAGACAGGAACAAGGGAAGAGAACTCATTGAGTTTTGTATTCTGAAGGAAGAGTCCACTGAGGGATCTTCATAGGGTTGTTGAATACCCAGAAATACTCAGCAATAGGCTGCTCAAGTAGACGGATAGCTAGGAGGGAATCCAATTTCTCCATCTGAGGGAGAAAGGGAAGAAGAACCGAGTTTCCTTGGAGGTCGAAGCTACAGGAAAGCTCAGGGTGGATAGCACCTTTGTGTGCATGTGAATACTCTACAGAGGCGCAGCAGTTGAAGAATCCTTCAAGGATTCGAAAGAAGCAAAGCTCAGGAGGGAAAACATTTTCATATGCATGACGAAGCTCAGGGTCAAGAGTTCGCAGAGAGGAAAATAGGAAAAGGTTGAGGCCTTTGAGAAACTTAGAAATCCTTCCAGGTTAGAGAAGGAAAGAGCCAAAACTCGAGAGGAATAGCATCAGCCTTCGGTTCAACCCATAGATTCTGGATCATTGAAAGGTCATCACATCCAGAAGGTAGCACAGGAGAAGTGCACAGGAGAAGAGATCGTGAGCGTCAGATCATGCTCAGGATTGCCGATAGTCATTGGATTGGCAAGAAGTTGCATGAGGGTTAAGCCTTTGTGAATAGCTGAGGTGAAAGTCCTGACAAGAGAAGCTAATCGGGATATCGGAGATCTCAAGGACGTGAGTTTGGGTCGTTCGACATCAGAAACCCCGAAAAGGTGAGGTTTGATCTGAGCCGTCTGGTTGTGGGAGGACGCGTGTCACGTGATCATCCATTTCGAAGATCCGGACACTAGAAATTGCTAAAGGGAGAAAAGTTTCGTTGTGGGCCTAGCTAACGTCACATCGGCTAATCGAGATTCGGAGGATCGAAAATCCCGTGGACAAGAAGTCTGTTCTTTTCGACATTCGAAAGTCTGAAATGTCGATGGAGTAAAGGACCGTTGAAAATTCAAACTCATGCGCGTATCAGAGTTTCGACTAATCGAGATTCGGGAGTCAGGGAAGAAAGTCACTCGACATCGCGAACGTCGAAATCCCGATAGAGAAAATCCCAAAGGGAGAAAAGGAAAGGGTAAGCGTTGACTGTTGTCAGGTTTCAGGGATTTGAGAGACCAACGCTCGACCACTGGATTCGTGAAGTTGCAAAGTTTGATTTCCTGAAGAAAAAGGGAGATCTTGTGAGAGATTTTTTGTGGGTGCAGATTTCCCAATAGGGAAATAGAAGAACGTTAGAGTTCTTCGGGCTGTGGTAAAGGAAAGATCCTATGTTGATGTGGACCTTCCGACTTGTGGGTTGTGGAGGGAGCATGCGTCGACATTAGTTTGGTATCAGAGCCTGATTCTTGTCTGTATATTTCAGGCGAGGGAGGCATAAGAGAAAAAGAGCACTCTGATACATTGCATCAGTTTGGTATCAGAGCTTGAACTCTATTTGTATACTTCAAGCAGAGGAAAAAGACAAAAGAGGACAGAGCACTGGAAGACTCTGTGGTGGTTGTTTGTAGGTAGGCAAGAAACGATTGAGAAGACAATCAGGAGGACTGTAGGAGAAGCTCAAACACTCGGGATGTAGAGTGACAGCAGTAGGTTTGCCAGGAGGGAAGATAGAGACAGTGCCATGGCTACTGAAGGCCATAGGTATGCTGAAATGAAAAGCCCAAAGCTATTGAGTACAGCCGAAAGGGGGAAAGAACTTGCCAACATCAAGGCAAGAATGGAAGAGCTTGAACTATGGATGTAGCAGAAACCCAAGACGAGGTGGGTATATGAATGGCCCATGATGAAGTCAAAATAAAAATGGCTAGTCAAGGAGTTGATGGCTAGAAGACAGTGTAGACTGTTAAGAGGATGGTTGAGGCATACTGAAAACCTTGATGGACCTGAGGAAATGGTTCAGATATGTGAACTGGAGACTGGGAGAGATCTCAATGAAATGGGATCAGTTGAAGAACTCAAGAATTTCCAGGAGGGAAGAGAGGAAATTTCACATTGCCAGCTAGGCAATGATATGAGGTCACTGCGGGATCTCGAAGACTGCCAGGAAGGTAGTAGAAGCATCCCATATTGTCAGGTGGGTAGGGATGAGCAGATGAGACTATCTGAGAGTCTCATAAACTCGGAGGTGGATTTGGATCAATAGGCACAACTGACAGAGAATGAAGATTCATGTGGTTTTCCAAGCCATGTGAATGAAGATGATGACAAGTTAAAAACTTTCACCATCCGAGAGGCCGATTTGAGGAGCCTTATAATGATTGGAGGAATCGAGATATTCCTACCATTTGCCCAAGGCAAGGTAGAAATTTGTGTTGCAGATGCAGCAACAATAGAGGGACAGCTAGCTAAAACTGTCGCAGAAGAATTGGAGCAGATATCTGAAGCTGCCCAAGCAGGAGAGGATGATGAGAATTCCAAGGAATGGCTCAATATTTTCAGCTAGGAGACTAAAAAGAATGCAACATGGGAGTTGGTAGAAGAAGAGGAAACAGCCAGCATTAGTTTGGTTGATCTATATGAACAAATTGAAGCCCTGGAGAGAAGGGTGAAGGTGCAGGGCGTGCACATCCAATAGGTAAAGTTGGAAGCTGATGAAGAAAGTATGGGAGATCATGATGATTTGCTCATGTGCCGAAAAATTTTGCAGCTGAGGAGACTGCATGAACAGAACTAGCCATTGGAGCAGCTAGATGAAGTGATCGATGTGATCAGAGAGTTGATGATCCGGTCAGCAGAAACTGTCATCAAGGAGAGGCTGAGCAGCAGGAAGGAAGCAATAGTAGCAGCAGGAAGATGGAGCGGATGAACAACTCCAGAGAATGATTTGGGATCCAGGAGGATTTCAATAGCTGAGATGGGAAGCTCATGAGCAGGAGCTCATGAATTTTGCATCTGAGGAGTATGATGCAAGAGCATCTCTCCACATCATCCAACCAGCCAACCAGCCACGTCAAGCGTGCACATTCAAAGATGAAGAGAGTCATTGTCCTCATTTTGATTTAGAATTGAATGTAATTAAGTGTTTAAGTTGTTCAGTTGTGAAGCCATGCCTTTGTGCAGGTTGTAGATAAGAAGGCCTTTAATGTTTGTAAGGCTGAGATCTAGAACCGGATAGCGGACTAGACAGCCCATTCAATGAAATTGAATAGGGTAGGTAGATTTGGGGGGAAGTGCTCGAAGAGTGTCCTCATGTAAAAAGATGAATTGTATCTCTTTAGTAGTAAGTGGAGATAGGGTCTGCAAGGAGAGAGTAGAAGAAAGAAGGAGCCGAGACCTTGTTACAGGCCGTGCTCAGGAAAACTTTGTAAATACAGGCGGTTGCCATATTTAATACAAATAGTAGTTTTTCCTGCATTACTACGTGTTAAATGAATGTTTGTGAGTGTTCTTTATGTATGTTGTAGATGTATGTTGTAGGTTTGCATTTGCAGGAGTATGTTTGATTTCAGATGAAGGTCTTTGAGGTTTCATGCCAGGAGGGTGTGACAGAGTACTGCGGTCTCTGAATACCAATGCACTGAAGCACTTCTGAACTCTGTGGAGTCAGACAAAGACATGTTGCGAGCACAAGAACTGGAATCAACAACTCAGAGAAAGATCTGTGAGCTTGTTGAACACCTCAGGAGGCAAGGTTGTGTAGGAGATACACAGTTGTAGACAGAAGCTCTGAGGAGTTCTGTGAAGCTCTGCCAGGTGGGCATTGAGCCAGTGCAAGGAGTGAACAAAGGAAGAACTCTGTCGTGAGTTCTTAAGAAGTCAGAATCACTGAGGATTCTTGACACTCTACCAGGTGGGCATTGAGACATGGTGCAGACAGGCACAGGGGAAGAGAACTCATTGAGTTCTGTATTCTGAAGGAAGAGTCCACTGAGGGATCTTCACAGGGTTGCTAAATACCCATAAATACTCAGCAATAGGCTACGCGAGTAGAAGGATAGCCAGGAGGGAATCCAATTTCTCCATCTGAGGGAGAAAGGGAAGAAGAACCGAGTTTCCTTGGAGGTCGAAGCTATGGAAAAGCTCAGGGTGGATAGCACCTTTGTGTGCATGTAAATACTCTGCAGAGGCACAGGAGTTGTAGAATCCTTCAAGGATTTGAAAGGAGCAAAGCTCAGGAGGGATAGTGTTTTCATACGCACGGTGAAGCTCAGGGTCAAGAGTTCACAGAGAGGAAAACAGGAAAAGGTTGAGGCCTTTGAGAAACTTGCAAATCCTTCCAGGTCAGAGAAGGAAAGCGCCAAAACTCGGGAGGAACAGTATTGGCCATTGATTCAACCGATAGATTATGGATCGTTGAAAGGTCATCACATCCAGAAGGCAGCATGGGAGAAGTGCACAGGAGAAGAGATCGTGAGCATCAGATCGTGCTCAGGATCACTGATAGTCATTGTATCAGCAAGAAGCTGCATGAGGGTTAAGCCTTCATGAATAGCCGAGGTGAAAGTCCAAACAAGAGCAGCTATTCGGGATATCGACATTCGGGATATCAGAGATCTCAAGGACGTGAGTTTGGGTCGTTCGACATCAGAAACCCCGAAAAGGAGAGGTTTGATCTGAGTCGTCCGGTTGTGGGAGGATGCGTGTCACGTGATCATCCATTTCAGAGATCCAGACACTAGAAATCACGGAAGGGCGAAAAGTTCCGTTGTGGACCTAGTTGATGTCACATCGACTAATCGAGATTCGGAGGATCGGAAATCCTGTGGACAAGAAGTCCATGCTTTTTGGCATTCGAAAGTCCAAAATGCCGATGCAGTAAAGGACCGTTGAAAATTCAAACTCACACATGTATCGGAGTTTCAGCTAATTGGGATTCGGGAGTCGAGGAAGCAAGTCACTCAACATCGTGAACGTTGAAATCCTGATAGGGAAAATCCCGAAGGGGGAAAAGGAAAGGGTCAGTGTTGACTATTGTCGGGTTTCGGGGATTCGAGAGACCAACGCTCGACCACTGGATTCGCAAAGTTGCGAAGTCCGATTTCCCAAAGAAAAAGGGAGATCCCATGAGAGAGTTTCTATGGATGCATATTTCCCAATAGGGAAATAGAAGAACGTTAGAGTTCTTCGGGCCATGGTAAAGGAAAGATCCTGTGTTGACGTGGACCTTCCAACCTGCGGGTTGTGGAGGGAGTGTGCGTTGACATCAGTGTACATGCATGCTGGCCTTATATAGGCCGAGTGTATCTCTGAAACTCTAAGACAAATGAAATGCCAAGCAAGCCAGCCCAGGCAGAGGCTACTAGTACTGAGAACTAGGATCTCTTGAAGACTCAGACACTCACTTTAATAGAAAAAAGAAAACAATTCAAGGAAAAATTCATAGAACAAACCAATCTAAGGTGAAACCTAAGATATAGACTACAAACAACAAAGACTAGAAAGAGTTCCAGAAAACCCCTGAGAAGGATTATTTCTGACAGGGGAGATGATGACTGCCTTTCTAAAAAAAAAATTCTGGAATCATACACTCAACTGACACTTCTTCAGCTAGCGTGTACACGCGATCTGTGTGAAGGTAGGGCGCGGGTACATGCATGCAGACCATATATAGGTTGCGTGTACCTCTGTGGGTCTCGAAAAGAAAATGCAGTCAAGCAATGAAACAGAGATAACTAGTATGGAAGACCAGAATCTCTGTTAGCTCAGACTTTTGCAAAAACTTTAAAAACAAGAAATGAAACCAGTTCTTAAAAATACCCAAGAAAAAACAATCCCAAAAACCCTAGATATCCCCAGTATGGTCGCCAATTCTGTTTTGGGTGGGAAATACCTCCTACGGACTAGCACTAAGGGTTTTATCATGCATGCAAAAATGACCTAAAGATTCTTACTTTTTGCCATCATCCCATGCCTAAACCCCATTACTCATATGTAAATACAAGGCTCAAGAGATTAAGTTGACGTACCTTATTTTTTATGTTTGATGTCGATCCCTTTTCGGGCTTGGTCATTCTTTTATTGCAACTCTCCTCCCAATGCTAACCTGAATTCACTAAAGACAAACAAAGAACTCCACATGCATTTGATCTATGAACTAATGGGTTAGAGACTTAATCAATCATACAATCAATATTCCAATAATGACAATATCATATGGTGGGATGGGAAAAGAAATTATTTTATTAACTTCACAATGATTCCTTACAATGATAAAGTCAGCCACCGCTCCTCGATCATGGTCCTGGGCTCTTCTTCCACTGTCTTCCAACTGCTTTTCTCTATACTTCTCTTTGCACAAGGATGGCTAAAGGTTGGGACAAAGGGAATGCTCAATCAAGTACAGTTTCTTTACTATGATTCTCCTCCTTTCAAATGGGACCCCTAACCCTTCTTTTATAGGCTAGAAGAAGCTAGGTATTTGGTCAAGTGGCTGGCCATGCGTGGTCGAAAGGTTTAGTTAACTTACCCAAAGTTGTGTGTTTCGTCAACGACTTTCCTTTTTCCATGCTTTTGTAGGTACACTCGGGTTGTCTTAGGTTAGTTAGCGTGTACACACATGCAGTAATGGAGCAGGGCGCCCGGGCCTTTATAAAAGGGGTTTTTAAGAAGAGTTGTTCAACAGTGTTTTGGCAAAGAAGGAATCTGAGATGGCCTGATGCCAGGTGAGCATGTTTGGTGCCAATTAGGGTTATAAAAAGTATGGAGGAAAATCAGCCTCGTGTATATGATATGTGTTATAGGCTGGTGAGCCAGTTATTATAAGTTGGGATGCTTATGTTTTGGAATTAGGCCAGAGTGTCTAGATGTTAAAGGCCAATGCGCCTATTTTGTATATTTCTCGTGATTAATATAAAATACATCGTTGCGCGCAGACCAATTACGATAAAAAAGATGGGGGACTAAACTCCACCAATTAGGGAAAGGGAGGGCCAAAAGTTTGGTGATGTTTGGACAACATCGGGAAGACATTCTCTAAAGATAATAATTAATGATATAATTATTATTGATTATTATATATATTATATAATAAGTAAATGATAATAACAAATAGTTATTGATTATTCAAGGGACACATCCTTTCATGGATGGTCATCTTATGTTCCCTATATATGGAACACTCATTATTGTAATAATACATCGATTATATATCATATGAAGAAAAACTAACATGGTATCAGAGCAGGACTGGGCTCAACTCCCTCACAGGAGAGCCCAGGAAAATGAGAGATAGCTTGCTATGATACATAGCAGCAGGGTAATGTACAACCCTCTACGTCATATACAAATATCAGTTATCTTTCCAATGGCTCGTTGAAACCCTTGAACAACTCAATTGTCGGGTTCAATAGATTGTTGCCAAATCCTTGGCTTTAAAGAGAGGACACTGCCATGCAAGGTGAGTGATTTTATCCTGGTCAATCATGCCAATAATATAACTTAAAGAACAAGTGCTCGCTCGGATTTAGCTGTTGTTCGCAAAATTGATGGGTTTGAGATGCACACTGTATGTAAGTGGAGCAATTTCACAAACTCACAGAGTTCAAGTAATTCCAAACTATTGTGCTCCAGTTTTCCATTAGTGCAAACATGAATAATGGATGACTACTGGTAAGACCGACTGCTTGGGGTCCATTTGGCAATTTATTTGAGCCATGCATCTGTGTTGTGCTTTCTAGAGGAGACTACTTTAGTGGCCATCAAGATTTTGACTGGGACATGATGTTCTCAAGTCATACAGCGTGAAGGAGTTGGTAAAGGGAGGTATTATATTAAAGTCATCCTCCAGCCCAGAGGTACGATTCTACACATACTCGAGCACGCTCTACCTTCTGCAGATCAACATAGAAGAAATGCAGACTTGAGTGCTTTTGCAGAACATGGTTTCCTTAGAGTTCAATGATGCCAGCCATGGTGACTTTGTGATGTGATACATTGTGCTCATGCACTGCCTCATCGACACACACGATGACATTTGTGTGCTCAGTGAATCTGACATCATTGGTCAGCGAAGTCCAATGTTGGGAAACCAAGACATAGTCATAGCCAGTATGTGGAAAGGCATGTGTAATCCATTATTCACAGGACCATTTGGTAAACTCGGCTCGAAACTTTACGAAGTGTTTCTCAGGATGTATTGCATCCATTAAACTATATTGTTGAGATTTATTGTTTTCCTTGAGATTTATTGTTTGTCGATGTATTAAAACTTTGACTATGTATCGTTTGACCTAGTCAGAGATGAAGGAACCAAGATCTCATGCCTTAGATAGTCAGATAAAGGAACCTAGACATTGGTTTCATTAGGAAACCTTCATATGCCTTGGGGGACATTGGCTCCATAAGGGAACCTTGATATGCTTGAGACATTGATTTCATGAGGGAACCTCAATATATCAAGTATGGTCCAAGATTAGTTAGTATGATTAGCATTTACCTACATTTATGTGGGTAGAGGAATCCATGACTGTAGTGTATGTTCAGAACATAAGTCCTCACAAGACTTTGAGGAGCATGACTCATGAGGATGCCTTCACAGAAGTGAAGTCTGAAGTTGGACACTTAAGATATTTGGTTGTCCAGTATACATTCATGTACCCATGGAGAAAATGACCAAGCTAGACCCTTCAAGAAGAAATGATACATTTGTGGGGTACAGTGAGTCTTCAAAGGCATACTAGATCTACATCCCTGGTCAGAGATAGATTGAGGTGAGCATAGATGTTACCCTTAATGAGGAGGTATCCTTGAGGAGATCTAGAGGATATCACATGGATATTGATAGTGAGAGATAGGAAGAGATGGTGCCTTCTCCCCCTCACACTCCAACAGTTTAGAGGGAGACATCGCCTATCGATCAAATTGATCACGTTGATCTTGTTGCTCCACTTAATGTTTCCAGAGATATTGCAGTAGATCAAAAGATACTTGCATGGGCTCGTCGGACTCTGCAGGAGGCAGAAGGACATGCAAATCCTCATGGTACCTTTCGAGAGAGAAAGAGACCTTAGAGATATTCATGCTCTATTGTAGTTATGAGCCACATCATCGATTCCAATACTTCCTATTATGAGGAGGCATCTAGTATGGAGAGATGCCATGATGTAGGAGTATCAGTCCATCATGAAGAATGATGTGTGGTATATTGTTCTGAGACCTGAAAGGAAGTCTGTAGTGAATTCCAAATGGATGTGAAGACAACCTTTCTCAATGGAGAGATTGGGGAAGAAATATACATCGAGCAACCAGATGGTTTCGTCATACATGAGAAGGAGTCTCATGTGTGTAGGTTGAATAAGGCCCCGTATGGACTCAAGAAGGAACCTCGAGCTTGGTATGCAAGGATTGATGGACACCTAATGAGTTTGGGCTTCAACAAAAGTGTTGTTGATACCAACTTGTACTACAAAATTGTTAATGCCGAGGCCCTAATTTTGGTCCTCTACGTTGATGATTTATTCCTCACATGTTATGTGTTATAGGCTGGTGAGCCAGTTATTATAAGTTGGGATGCTTATGTTTTGGTATTAGGCCAGAGTGCCTAGATGTTAAAGGCCAGTGCGCCTGTTTTGTACATGTCTCATGATTAATATAAAATACATCCCTGTGCACAGACCAACCACGATAAAATATATGGGGAATTGAACTTCACCAGTTAGGTAAAGAGAGGGCCAAAATTCAAGGGAAAGGGCTAAGCTAGAGAGATTAAGCCAAAAAGGAATATTATACCAATATTTCCTAAAACATAAAGTATGGATAATTATTTTATCCTAAGTTCTAAATTTGGGGACAAGTGGACCAAAGCAACTTTCGATATGACAAGTTTCAAGTTGGGGACATGCATATATATCATGGGGAATTAGCTCATTTGGTCACTTTTCACGGGGATTCTTACCAGCAGCTAGACCATCATTTTCACGATTAGTTTTCACGATGATTCCTTATATCACTTAGTTATCCAGTCGATGATTTCATGACCATTTTTACTCACGCAGTCTATTATCCTTGAGACATCCATTTCACCATATATGAGCCTGTTTCCATAGCCTTTTCTGGTTGCATGTACCTGGTTAGCTTGGAGCGGGATTGAAGAAGCAGGTTGTCAGGCTCGTGAGAAATTCTCCGAGTGAGATAATTGTTGGGGATTGATTCCCGAAGGTGCTAAACTGCAGCTACAGTGCTCTGAGACTTCTGGTCTGGCCTGTTGCTAAAGCCTTGGAACGGAAGTGGGGCAGTGGAGGGACTGTTGAGAAAAGAAGGGGCACACTTCTTTGGGTGGGACAGGCATGTGGGAAATGAGAGGTTGTAGGCTGTTAGTTGAGTGAGCACCTAGGATAGAGTCTTTCCTGTTGTCCATGAGCCTTAGCCTGGTTAGGAACCCTTTACTTGGGTGGAGTTTAGTCCCAACTCGAGGGTGACTTACTGTTGAGAGTGATGAAAAGTGTAGTTTAAGGTTGGGAGGTTCGTGGATGGTCCGTACATAGTTGGTGACAATATTTCCAAGATAAGTACCAATCGTATGATAAAATTATATGTTGCATTGTTAATTACATGCTTATGTTATGGGTTATCATATATGTGATTATAATTGCCTGTATGTTATGGGTATTTCCCTGTATATGTTGCATATCTGTGGTTATTGTTATTTCAGTATAAAGTCGTATATTACAGAATGTAATTGTTTGTTTATGTTTATATGTAAATCTTCTGCAAGAGTGTTGTATGTATATGTTTAAGTTGCATGCAGTTTAAAGAGAAAATTTATGTGGCATAGCTCAGTTGATTACTGAATATGTTACCGTATGTTCCACAGTAAGAGAACGAAAGTGTTCCCTAGAGTAGCATGGCCTGTCCTTTTTAAGGTTGGGGATGTTACCAACTGGTGTCAGAGCATGAGAGATTTCTCTGGAGTGGCATTCCCCGGCTTGTGGGTGGTCGGGGGATGTTACATGAACTACCACCATTACATCCAAATATTTACTACAAGTAAATTTGGTTTTTTATCATAGCTTCTTTTAATTTTTTCATAATTCCAACAATCTCCACCTTGAAAACAACTTACTTGATACCTTTCCCAAGCCCATTCATCACCTTTTCTGCAAGCCAAGAGATTCTAAACACCACCAAAACTTCTCTAACAATATTGTTTTTGTAAACATGTCTGCACAATTTTCTTGAGTCTGGACTTTCTCAAGAGCTACTCCACCTCCATCAATAACATATCTTACAAATGGTATTTACCCACAATATGCTTAGTGTCTTACTATGATAAGTTAGATTGTTGTCCAAATGAATAACATTTTGACTATCACAAAACACAATTACCTTGTCTTGTACTTTTCCAAACTCACCCAATAGACTCTTTAACCAAATTTTTTCCTTGCATGCATGTGAGACAACAATATATGTTTCCTCAGTGGTGGATAAAGAAAATGTGTTTTGAAGCTTTGACATCCAACAAATAAGTCCTCTTGCAAGAACAAAGACATAACCTGAAGCAGATCTCATTTTTTTCCAAATCACCTGCAAAATATGAATCAAGATAACCACAAATTGAATCACTACAACCATTATAGGTGATACAATAAGAACTTGTGCTTCTAAGATACTAAAGCACCCATTTCACTTATGCCCAATGTTATTTACATGGATTTATCATATGTCTACTGACAAAACCAACTGTGTGTGAAATGTTAGGTCTTGTAAATATCATCGCATACATTAAACTTCCTACTACACTAGCATATGGTACACAAGACATATAATCATTTTATTATTTATTACTAGGACATAAACCTAAAGAAAACTTAAAATGTGAAGCCAAATGGATATTTATCGATTTCACATTATTCATACAAAATATCAAAAGTATCTTCTCCATATACTTTTGTTGTGAAATCCAAAACTTGTCGAGTTTCTTGTGTCTGTGTATTTCAATGCCCAATATTTGTTTTGTTTCTCCTAGATCCTTCATATCAAAATTCCTAGCCATCTGAGCCTTTAACCTATTAATATCAACCATGATTTTTCTTGCAACAAGCATATCATCAACATATAGCAAAAATATAATGAATATACCATTTTCAAAACTTTTGAAGTAAGCACAATGGTCATACTCACTTCTTATAAACTTTTGGATCACCATAAAGGAATCAAACTTCTTGTATCATTTCCTGGAAGACCAATTCACACCATACAATGACTTCTTGATTTTTCAAACAAAACTTCTTTTGCAATCTTGAACAAAACCTTTTGGCTATTTCATATATATCTCCCCATCCAAATCTTCATGTAAAATGTTGTTTTAACATCTAGCTACTCTAACTCAAGATCAAGTAAAGAAACTAGTGCTAACATAACACGAAGTGAAACAATCTTTAGTGAAAATAATTCATGGAAATCAATACCTTTCGTTTGAGAATACTCTTTTTCCATTAGCCTTGTTTTGTACCTTTCAACTTCATCATCAACACCCTTATTCAGTTTGTAGACCGTAATGTCCCCCCCCTCGTGATGAAGAGGTTGACAGAGACTCGGTAGTGATACCACAGAGGCAAGGGAAAAATGGAAGAGGCTACCAGGAGAGAATTGAGGAGGAAGAAATTGTGCTTCACATGCAAGGAACCTTGGGAGATATGACACCGATGTATGGGTAAGGGAAAGGCCCATTATATTGAGGTGATCTCTGATAATGAGGAGGAAGAAGATTTTGGCCACATCCAGAACATAGAAGCAAATCCACCTAGAGTGGATCCTAAAGAAAATGAAGAAGGGGAAGAAATAGGTTTCGGCCCTACAGCAGACAGGAAGGTCAGAATAGCATCCATCAATGGGGTGCCTAAATTCAACACCTTTAGGATGAGAGGAGTGCTTTAGGGACAAAAGGTGTCAGTACTCATTGATGGGGGATCTTCACACAACTTCATATATTCGACCTTACTAAAAAAAGGCATATACCCACAGTAGAGTTTGAGGGGTTTCATGTGGAGGTAGCAGGTGGGCGCACCATGCCTTGTGATAGGTACATACCATGGATGAATCTTACTTTGGGACAGCATGACTTGGCACATGATTTTTATGTGATGGACCTACCATATACAAACATCATTTTGGGAGTTCAGTGACTTAGTACATTGGGACCCATCACCACCAACTACAAAACCATGGAAATGTCCTTCAATGAAGAAAGTGGGAAAAAGGTGATGCTTAGAGGGATGATAGGTAACACACCTTGAGTGGTGACAACAAAGCACATGGAAGCCATCTTCAAGAGAGAATACATTGTATATGCAACAAAATGTAGAATATCGGTTTAGGTGTATAAGAAAGTTGATCCTCATTACTCTCCAGATATTCAGAGAATCATTGACAGGCACAATAGGGTTTTTGAACCTATTCCTCGAGGAGCACCACCAGATAGAGGGTTTGAGCACATTATAGAATTGGAAGACGGAGCGAAACCTATCATCACCACTCCTTATAGGCACCTAATAAACTATAAAGATGAAATTGAAAAGGCTATCAAATAAATTTTAGATATGGGTCACATTAGGCCAAGTTCCAGTCCCTTTGCATCTTCAATGGTGTTGGTGAAGAAGAAAGATCGGACAATGTGCATGTACATTGATTATAGGAAATCGAACAAAAAAAATGTCAAGAACTAATACCCCATCCCTAGGATTGATGAGCTATTTGACAAGCTTCATGGGACTGTATACTTCACCAAGATATACTTGTGCTCTGGATATCATCAGATAAAAATGAGGGAAAAGGATGTACTCAAGACAACTTTCAGATGTCATTATGGATACTATGAGTTCTTGGTTATTCGCTTTGGGATAACTAATGCACCCACCACCTTCCAATCTTGCATGAATCATGTATTCAACAAATAATTAAGGAATTTCCTCTTAGTCTTCTTTGATGACTTGTTGATTTATAGAAAAACATGGGAGGAACATCTTCAGCATGTAGAGCAAATATTAGCCATCATGGAAGAGAAATATTTATATGACAAATAATCCAAATGTGAATTCAGGATGACATAGGTTCTCTATTTGGGACACATCATTGGGGTGAAAGGAGTACAGGTACACCAAGAGAAGATATAAGCTATAATTGACTGGCCAACACCTAGGACCCTCATCTAATTGAAAGGATTTTTTGGCATCTGTTGTTATTACAGGAGGTTTGTCAAAGGCTTCTCTCAACTTTATGCACCCTTGACTGATTTGACCAGAAAAGGCGCATTCAAGTGGAGTCAAGAGGCATAGTTGACTTTTGACAAGATGAAGAAGGTAATGAGAACTTGTCTAGTACTGGCTCTACCATATTTCTCACAACCTTTCACAATGGAGTGTGATGCCTTATATGAGGGCATTGGAGCCGTACTTATGTAGAATAGGCACCCCATTGTCTATTCAAGCCGAAAACTGATGGGTATTGAGATTCTCTACACCATTTATGACAAAGAGATGTTATCCACCATGCATGCATTGGCCAAGTTCATGCAATACTTGGTTGGGGAAAAATTTGTTGTGAGGACATATCACAATAGCCTCAAATACTTTTTGGATCAAAAGGACCTAAATGAGATACAACATAAATGGGTTAGCAAAATCCAGGAATATGACTTTGACATTGAATTTTTCAAAGGGAAGAATAATGTGGTGGTTGATGCCTTGTCCAGAAGACCATCGGTTTATGCTATGACCAACATTTCAGTTGACTGGAAGGCACACCTTTTGGTGGAGTATTCAAAAAATAGGTTTTCATGTGAATTGATGGGTGGGCAGGTGCAGGATGACAATTTCAAGATTGTGGATCACATCATATATCACAAGGGTCGAATATTCTTGGTTGCCGAGTCAACCTTTAAAACCAAAGTGCTAGAGGCATGCCATGATTCACTAGTATCATGGAATCAAGGGTTCATCAAAACATATAGGCAGGTAAGGGAAAGGTTCGCATGGAAGGGCATGAAGGAAGATGTGATGTGCCACATCAAGGAATGCACCACTTGTCAGGAAAACAAGGATGAACACACTCATCCAATAGGTTTAATGCAACCACTTCCCATTCCGAAGAATAAATGGGAAAGTATATCTATGAATTCCATAACAAGATTTACTAAGGCTCGGGGCAAGGATTGCATTTTTGTGGTTGTGGATAGATTAACCAAATTTGCGCACTTCTTCGCCATTTCCATAGACTTCAGTATTTCAGAGGTGGAAGAATTGTTCTTCAGAGAGATCTTCAGGTTGCATGGTTTACCCAAGACCATTGTGAGTGATAGGGACAACAAGTTCATGAATACCTTCTAGAAGGAGTTATTTAGATTGGTAGGTGTGACCTTGACCCCCAACACTAGATATCATCCCCAAACTGATGGCCAAACTGAGATAGTCAACAAATGGGTTGAAGGATACCTTCAGAATTATGTTTCAGGACAACATAAGGCATGGGTTAAGTGGCTTCATTTGGGTAAGTATTCCTACAACACCACCTACCACATGTCTATTGGTATGTCACCTTTCAGGGCCTTATACAACTATGACCCTCTCACCTTTGTAGAGATTGTATTCAATGACAGTAGAGCTCTTATGGTACAAGATAGGATTTAGCAAAGTTAGAATATACTCAGAGAGATTAAAGACCACTTACAAAGGGCACAGAATCAACAAAAGGTGCAATCAGACAAGCATAGGGTAGAGTGCACATTTGAGGTTGGTGACTATTGGCAGCCAACAATTCTTGTCAAATTTTATCTTGATAGAATGTCATCGCCAAGGGATAATTTTTTATGTATCTGCCTCCTTATCCTTACAAACATTTCTTTCTTTCGGTTTTGAGGAGATTCATTGGCCTAGCCAAGTATGAGAGTCTTTCGTTTTCAATCTATCATTTGTTTTGTTTAATTTCATGACTGAAAGCATGAAATTAGAACAAAGTTTTGGCTTGAATAATCATCATGCAGTTTGTGGTT
>CBVK0102237159.1:0-10665 GCA_900067695.1 Picea abies
GGTATAGAAACTGACACACTAATAATTTCACCTCACTCTTTGTCCTGCGTAACTGAGACTCGCATTCATTTTTGGAAGAGGTAAGTGGTGTCATTTTGGGTTTAGTGTTCATTGTGCAGGATGGTTCACTATCCTGTGCGTCCTCTAGTTCTTACCCACTCAAAGATAAAAATTTCCAAGTATGATAGCCTCCCGAGTCCTTAGGTATAGGGCCTCTCCTGATTTTACAAACCCCTTCCTACTGCTTGAGTGTTGCAAAGAAAAACCTACCTCTCATCGCCCTTGTTGTGTCCATGTGATAGTACCTATGGCTCCCGTGGTAAGAATTGAACCCAATGGTTTGCAAGCCCTCCTCGCTCAGGACGATGTTGTAGGTGATATTGTGGCACATGGCTGGGACATTTTTATCAACTGGTTTGAGGGTTATAACCTAGCAGTTGCACAGGGATTCTCTCAATCGTTTGATGGATCCAAGGCCAAGATTGGGGATCTGCAACTAGAAGTGACTGAGGATTCTATATCACAAGCTACAGTATTATCACAGGAGGGAGAACGATGGTTCAAAAAAACCAAAATCGATGGCATGCCCTGGAGTTTTTTCATGGTCTCTAAGAAATCCAAATGATGCCCAAAAGGTACACTGATTACTCTCATCAAACCCCGATGGCACGACCTGCTTCTAATTCTTAAGCAATTCATAACTTGTGAGGGTAGATATGGCTTAGTTTTCTTTTATCACATCCACTTGTTGATGATTTTTGTAGGGTTCAAGTTAAATATGCCTTTCTATTTGTTTATGAGTCTGCATAAAATGTCTAAGCTTTATCAGAGACAGAAGTTAAATCCATTGTCAAGTATTTTCCACCATGGTCTTATTCAAATTCTTTTGTTGTCACATCTATCTAAGACTGGGGATACTTGGGAAGATTTCCTATGTAGAAATGGTTTCACCCATCCCAAGAATGTAGTAGAATCGCCTCTCCATTTCAATAAAAACCCCAGACCCTATAGATCTAACCCTACTACCGAAAACCTAGGTGTTGATCCACATGAAGACCATGTGACCACAGACTGAAACTCTGTTGTTATTTGGAACCCATTGGGCGAAAGGCCACGATGTAATTTCATGCCCAGAAAATCATTGGAGGAAGTCTTAGATGTGTTAAAGGATAAAAACCCTCCTATTCCTATTAATGAGCTGACTTAGGGTGTTCTAAACAAATCGACTGTCAAGAAAAATTGCAAGCATAAGGAACAGAGTAATTCAGATTTAAATTTCAGAAACAAGAGACTAGGTAGGCTCTTATCCAGAAATTTGAGAAATCACCAGCGAGATCATCTGAGCTCGATCCAAGTGATCGAGGTTGATGATCACTTGTTCGAGGATGAAATCGATGAATTTATTTCACAAGAAGACGTAGATGACCAAATCCTTGGAAATGAAACTAGTATTGAAGCTATACAGTATGATTTCATTTCTAAGCTACCTTCGTTCCTAAAGAATCAAGAAGGCTTCACTAGTATACGCCACAATTTGAAGCAAGTTACAGAACAGACCAAAGCACCCTCAACAAAACACACTCAACCTCTACCTACCATAGCACCTATTCACTATGAAAATTGTCTTGATTGGGTTGAAAGATACTACAGGGATATACCATATCTCCAAGCACAGTTAAACCATACGGCATCTCGAAACTCCTTGCTTGAAAGGGAAAATGAAGAATTAAAAGCATTTGTTCGATCCAATGCTGACAGGGAAAACAAAAGGTTTAAAGAAGTTGGTAATGTGATTATCAAGAACGCAACGAATTTCAACACTATCATTAAATCAGACTTATCAGATTCTTCATTGTCTAATCTCTGAAATGGTAAAAAATGTTTTGATTCTCTTTGATTTAATTATGTTGGAAAAATAAAATAGATAGATTTTATTTTGATTTTGTTGTTAATTTAAGACTAGCTACAGAATCTCACGATTCTATAGCTAGTCTATTTGTAAATATTAGTTTGTATAGTTATCTAAAATTCAATTTTGTTTTATCATTTTCAGGAAAATAACAGTTTTGATGCTATTCACAAGGAGAAGAAATCATGGATTATGCACTGCATAGCTTAGTAATTTCTCATTTTGTTTGATAAGACAATTTCCTTTATGTAATTAATTTTGATGTAAGAACTCCTATAGGAGTGTTCATTTGTTATTCTATTTTTGTAAAGAAAAATTATTTTCAGGGATCATCCTCTATCTTGTATGATAGGAGGTTATTGATCCAATACATGTTTAAATAGTAGTTGTTGTTTAGTGTTAAACACAACTTCTTTGCGACTATGGACATATAATTTTGGGAATTGATATGGGAAAGCAGTTCATTGTTGGCTTTAGACCCGTGTGAATTGTGCAATGCTTATTCCATTGCATTCTCTTGTTACTTCTATGTTATGAGTTATCTTTTCTGTCGATTTATCTTTAGCCTTGTCGTCAAATGATATTTCATGATTATTTGAATGTTGTCCATGATCTGTCGCTTCATTTCGGATTTTTGATCAATCGATCATTTAATTATTATTGAGTTTATTTCTTATGTTAAATGATTGATAATCTTAATGTTCAGAATTGAGTTTTATCTCGTTCTCAGCTATTGATTATCTTAAGATCACGAGATTTTTAATTAGTTATCATTATGTTGTTATAACTTCACTCCAAGCATCAAACACTTCCTTGGATTTCTTCAGGAAGATTTATATTTTTCTCTATCATAGGTTTCTTCTTAATACAAGACAAACCGGAGCTCATGCAACGTAGGAAGAAGAACTTTAGATTTTTATGACTGGTCAGTTAGAGGTTAGTAGATGCATTGCTTTCTTTTATTCAGAGTTGTTTATATATGAATGAAACGATGATTGCATTAATTGGCTTTGACTATTTTTGTGTCATTGTTTCAATCACATTCGCTTAATATTTATTAGTTTAATATCTTTAAACATTAAAAAGATTTATGTTCTTACTTTATCTTATTTAGAAATACTATTACAAACATTCACTTTCACAAGATTTCAAGCAAACGTTGTAAATTGTATATAGATTGTTTATAATCATATGTATATTCATTTTCAGATAAACATTTGTAATTAGCATATCAATTGTTAGAATCATAGCTTTAGATTAGTTTATTTTTATTGTTTTTTCTAGGACCCTAGTTGGATAACGGAGCCATTAAACCCATCAAACTAGATCATACCAAACAACTTGGGTTAATTAGACAACCCTGGTCCAGATCTAACCTTCCAATTGATGGTGTGTCACTTACGCCCGTCAACAAATGGCACTAGAAGGAGGGCCTGAAATTAATTGATGGCACATGGAGGTCGCAAGACCCCTCCAAATAATCATTCTCATGTTGTAACGCTTAGTTTCTCATACACCAATGTTACACTTGAAACAAATACTACCTCAAACGATACCCTTGAAATTCTCGTCGAACCAGTGACACCAATTCCGCAAGGGATTGACGTCCAAGAAATTGTTCGCTAGTCGCTCATAAGAACTCAAAGTGATTTGTCCTGTATTAGACAACCTGGTAGACAACTTAATCAACCCCTTGATTTTACAAATCTTCAAGAACAACCTCAAGGCACTGGTCTGCCTGGAAACAATTTAGGTGGTAATATTACCAATCCTGCTGAAGCACTTATCCTTGGTGTTGGAGGATCTGGTATCCCATCCTCCCCACCTGGTTCTTCTCCATCTTCTTCGGGAGGTGAATCCTCAGATGAAGGCATTTCTTCATCTAAACCATCTAAACCTTCAACTCCAACAAATCCCATGGAAAACCAAAATTATCCTGCCAGACCTTGGCTCGATCAAGATGTCGTGGATGTTCCTGGACCCCAACATCCATTGCCTAAACGTCTGGAGAAATGGTTGCCCAAATTTGATCCATATTCGAAGCAATCAGCCGAGGATCACATCAAGAAATTTATGCTAGCCGTTAGACTCCGAAGTGTCGAACACGAAGATGTCACGTGCATGTAATTTCCTTACACTTTTGAGGGGAATGCCTCAACTTGGTATTTTTCCCAACAACCATAGACCATCGTCTCCTGGGACAAGTTTGAAACCTGTTTTCTAGAAAAATTTGGAGATGATAAATCTCCAGAAGTATTGGTAATGTAACTCTCTAGTTTAAAGATGAACCCTAAAGAAGAAGTTAAAAACTTTAATCAGAGATTCCTAACACAAAAAAACAAAATCCCTGTAGATTTAATTCCTACAAAAAACTTGATTGTTGCATATTATACTAAGGCTCTGCATAACAACATAGCCATATGGGTTAAAAGGTCCAAAAATAAAACGTTATTAGAAGCCTTTGAGGAGGCAAGCCAAATTGAGAAAGACATATTGAGCTTAAAAGATAATCTAAATAGTGAGGCTGAAACAACTTCATCTAAGAAGAAAATAGAAATTCTCACTAGGCCTCCTTAAGCTAAAAATCAACAAGAAACACTAGATTTGGAAAGTTTGCAGAAAGCTTTCCAGAAATTATCCAATCAGGTCACCGAATTGAAAAGATCTGTTGAGGAGGCATCTACAAGCAAAGGAGGTTTCAAACCACCTTTTAGAAAACCTTTCCCTCCAAACTGGCCAAACCCGACCACAGAAGGTCTAAATTTTGAAATGTTACAGTATGCTTTACAAACAATATTGGAAGCACATGACAATTTTGTTTCTACTCCTCCTAACGATCATGATGATACATGTGAACAAAAAACACCTGAAGAGGAGGATTCCTCCCCACCTGTTTTTGGGCACTTATTGGACAACATCTTTCAAGCAAAATTTGAAACTGTCCATCCCTATAACACTAGAAGTAAAACACAAAACAAGCCCTAACCCGAAACAAGTAAAAATGTGATTTTAAAACAGCCAAAACAAAATCTAGCTACCCCAGTTTTAGAGTACGATTTAATTGAAGATCTGAAAAAATTAAGGGCAAATATTTTTGTTTTTGAATTGCTGAAATTTCCACTTATCGTGCAGAAAATGCTTCAAAGAATTGCTGAAAATAGTAAAAAAAAATGATGTTATCAACAAAAAATAGCAGAAATTGACTTAAACACAAATAAAAATGTCCCAAGTAAAAAGACATCTGAAAACTAGGATAAACGGGATTCATCAGAAAAAACTGTAGGAAACTTGGATAAAACTGTTTTAGGTACAACAATAAAAAATCAACAGAATTATGCACGAAAAAATGTGCCTCCCTTTTTATTAACTTTTGAAATTTTTAATAGGAAAGTACATAACTGTATGGTTGATTCTAGCACCTCGTCCAATGTAATGTCTTTGTCTATATGCCAGAAAATTAATGGTGAAGTAAAACCTTCTGATTTAAAAATCATCTAGTTAGATCAAACTAATGTTAAAGTTATCGGTGAACTTTAAAATGTGTTGATTAGATTATCATCCAATCTCAAGGTTCATCAAGTAATTGATATTATCATTGTTGACATTCCTGAAGTTTATGGTCTGTTTTTTAGTAGAGATTGGTCAGAACAGTTACATGGCTATTTTTCTACAGACTGGTCTCATTTATGGCTGCTATAAAATGGACATCCCAACAAGATCATAATAAACAGAGAACATTACCTCAAGTACACTGTGATAGATCTGAACAATCCAAATGAGCCTTTTGTTACTGCTGCAAATTCGATTGAAACGCGGGGAATGAATACTTTTTCAGTAATTTAATGACTGAAATTTCCTCTATGATTAACCCAGAACAACAATATGAAGTAGCAGCCTATACTCAGGCACCAACTTTACCAAATATGCCAAATATTGCTAATGATGCACAAATCTGGTCCTTATATTTGATGGATCCAAATCTCAAGAAGGAGTGGGTGTTGGTTGTGTTCTCATCGATCCCATAGGTAATAAACCTTTTATTGTTTGTCGATTAGAGTTTGAATGTACTAACAACACAACAGAGTACGAAGCACTTCTGCAAGGACTAAGGAAGGCGCTGGACATGGACGTGCAAAATTCAGTAGTATTTGGTGATTCAGAAATTGTAGTCAAACATGTAAGAAATGAAATACATTGTCTGTCACCACATTTGAATAATTACTAAACCGAGGTATGGGGTTTAATGCACAAATTTCTAGCATTCAATATTAATTCCATTCCCAGATTGAGTAATTCAGAAGCTGATTTACTAGCCAATGTTGCTTCTAAATTGTTTCTTGCTGAAGGTCTTTCTCCTAATGCATTCTCAGTCGAATTGTTATTCAGGCCATCGATTCCTAACAACATCACAAACTGGCGAGTATTCGATGATGATCAACAGATCATAATTTTTTTTCATATGGAAGATACCTTTCGGGATGCAGTTATCGATGAAAGCACTCATGAAGAAAATCTCCAAGACTTCACGGTAATATCTGATCCTCAATATGTAGGATCATCATCTGAGCTGGTAAACTCTATCCCCAAATATGTTGTTAAATTAGAAAAATTTTATGACCTACATGGCAAGTTTAGAGGGGTAGTCAATTGCAAAACGAACAGTTCCTCTTTGCTATATGAAACTATAAATTTAGGAACATGAGATAATCCTCAAAATATCAATCTGGGAAAAGGGTGTTTTGAACAAGAAAGGTCTTCTTTTATAAAATTATTCAAATAATTTAAAGATGTATTTTCTTGGATGTACAACGATCTAAAAAATTTCGACCCAAACATCATACAGCATGTAATTCCTATGAAACCCCAAACCCAACCGTTTCAACAAAAGTTGAGGAAAATGCATCATAAAATAGAATCCATCATAAAAAAGAACTTAATAAATTACTCCCTGCCAAGATCATCTTTCCAGTGTGGCACACCCAATGTGTATCTAACTTAGTCCCTGTAAGGAAGAAGAGTGGAGAAATTCTACTTTGTATCGATTTTTGAAATTTAAACCGAGCCTGTGATAAAGACAACTACCATGTTCCTCCAATGGAACAAATTCTGCAACAAGTATCTGGTTCTGAAAGACTATCTTTATTAGATGGTTTCTCAGGATACAATCAGGTACTCATGTCTCCGTCAAATCAACTAAAAACCACTTTTCGCACCCCATTGAGCACCTATGCCTATAGAAAAATGTCTTTCGAATTGATAAATGTCAGTGCCACCTTCTAGAGGGTAATGGAAATTGGTTTTTGGGGCCTTATCAACCAGTCAGTTGTGGTCTATCTTGACGATGTCACCGTCTTCTCCAAAAATAGAAAGATCACCTATCTCACCTTAGGGCTGTATTAGAATGATTTCTCAAGTTCGACATTTCACTCAATCCTAAAAAAATAGTCTTTGCAATAGAACAAGGGAAATTCCTTGGTTTTATAGTTTCAAAAGAGGGAATGATAATTGATCCTGAAATAACCCAAGTCATTGCCAACCTTCCCCCTCCTTCTTCCAAAAAGGTCATGTAATCCTTTTTGGGTAAAATTAATTTTGTTAGACGATTTGTCCTGAGTTTTTCTGAAATGGTTAGACCTCTACAAGATTTGATTAAAAATGATGTTTTATACAAATGGGCACTACAAGAGAGTAAATATTTCAATTCAATCAGAAAATCCATAATCAAGGCACCTTCCCTACTGAGCCCAGATTTTTCCCAAGATTTTACATTATATACTTTTGCATCTGACAGATCTTATGTCGTTGTACTCACACAGAAAAATGCAGAAAGCAATGAGATACCAATATCATTTATGATTTATTCCTTTAAAGGAGAAAAACTAAATTACCCCGTGGTAGACCAGTAGGCGTACGCTATTTTTAAAGCTATAAAATATTTCAGATCGTACCTGTTGAAATCCAGGGAAAAAATTGTTATTCCTTACCCTGCTGTGAGAAATCTGTTAGTACATAAAGAGTTGGGAGAAAAAAGGGCAAATTGGATGAAATCACTTCAGGAATATGAACTCAAAATAGTACCTACACAAATCGTTAGAGGACAAGGCCTTTGTAAATTAGTGGTTAATTCAGTTGAGAAATTAGAAAGTTAAATAAATACATCAACTGTAAATCAGCATAAAGAAATCAGTTGTGCACAAACTACGCCCAATTCATGGTATGAGAATATCATATTTTATTTGCTACATGGATCTTCTCCTCGCAATCTTGATCCCAAAAATAGAAGAGCACTTAGGCTTAAATCTGCATCTTCCCAATTAATTAATGATGTATTATTTTGAAAGAACTTTGATGGTGTTTTTCTATGTTGTTTAGAAAAAGAGGAATCCGAAAAAGTGTTGGTTGAACTTCATTCCAGTGATGTTGGTGGTAATTTTAGTGGAGATACCAATGCCCACAAAGTGCTAAGGGTTGGCTACTATTGGCCTACCTTGTTTATGGATGCCCATACGCTATCCTGCAAGTGTATAATCTGTCAAAAGGCTGCAGGACGGGTGAAAAAGGCATCTTTTTTGTTGCAACATGTTTCGGTAGATGCATCTTTTCAGCAATGGGGCCTAGACATTATAGGACCAATCAATCCCCCTTCCTCACAACAACACAAGTAAATTCTCATGGAAATGGACTATTTTACGAGATGGTCTGAAGCTTTACCATTGAAAGTGGTCAATACAAATTAGGTAGTGTTATTTCTGAACTCCCATATTATCACTCGATTCAAAATTCCTGAATGTCTGGTTTTTGACAACGCTTCTTATTTTTCGTCCCTAGATATGAATGTTTTCTCTCTAGAAAAAAGGATCAAACTAAGTTATTATGCCAGCTATTATCCACAAGGAATCGGTCTAGTCGAGACGACAAGTAAGAATTTAATCAAGTTTATAAAAAGGACAATTTCAGAAAACCACAAGAACTGGCACAATGCATTGTACAAAGCACGTTGGACTAATAGGGTAAATCCAAAAGCCTCCATTGGTAACTCTCCTTTCTTCCTCATTTACAGAAGAGAATCCATCATCCCCCCTCATGTATTGCTTCCTTCCCTGCAATTATCACAGATGGTTCAAGAAGAGGAGTGTCCTCCTCTAGAAAATTGGATAAATGCTTTATTAAAATTAGAAGAGGTAAGGACACAAGAAAAATAGAAACTTGATCAGCACCAGCAAATTGTAAAGAGCTGGTTTGATACAAGTTCATCATCTGATAGGAATTTTAATGTAGGGGATTTGGTCCTCAAATGGGACAAAGTGCACGAGAGTAAAGGAGAACATACCAAGTTTCAAAACCTGTGGTTGGGGCCTTTTTTAATTTCTGAAAAATTGGGTCCTAGTTCTTTTCATCTACATAACTTGGACAGTCAAACACTTTCCCAATGAATGGCCACGCTCTTAAGAGATATTTAACTTGATGATTTCAGATCCACCTCTTTGTAAATATTTTAGTTTAAATTTCTGTTTTTATTTTGGTTCTTTTCATTTTGCTTGATTTTGATTTGTTTTCTAAATGATTATGTCTAGATCACCATTCATTATTGAAGGGAATTGAACTTTTCCATTAGAAACAATTGATAACAGTTCAAGTACCTGAATAGTAAGTGCTAAACTCAGATCAATGGAAGTAAGCTTCTATCTAGTTATTGTTCCTGATTTTCAACGAAATCTAAGGGAAACACGACTATCTTTAAAAAGATTTTAACACCATCCCTATTTTAAAGAAAACAACTCACAGAGATTCCCCATCCCAGAGATGATTTCTTAATTGAAATCTGAATGTCCAAATTGCGATGAAAGTCATCAGAATAGAAAAATAATTCTTAAAAGATCAACCCTTTCATTACCTAACTGTGAAATTTTATGTATCACCCTGCTCTCTTGATATCACAAAGTTCTGAAAATATTATAAACATTCTGGGGGAGTTGGAAACACTTTAAGGTGTGGGAATTGTGTGTAAACCTGTCGGGATTCCAAACAGGTCTGCTGGAAGCGGGTAAATGCAAACATGATACCAAGGAAACCTCATCGGGGTACTGAATAGGACTGCTGGCAGCGAAACAATGTCGGGTTGAAAATTCTTCAGGTATATTTTGAAAGTTTGATCAGGTGTCAAGATGCCTTTTCGTCACAAATGGAAAACTCTTAAACATGATATAAATACTAGAGTGGGTTAAATGACATCCCTGCCAAGGCTATGGATGTCTCCTGGTAGCAGTGGCCATATCATCGGTATCAGATTCATCTATATAAGCATCGCTACCCCTATGATTTAGATGAAATATCGGATTACAATTTCTGTACAGAATTTTACCCAATACTATGACTATTTTATTTTTTGAGTTATTGTCGAAATGTTTGATCTATCTTTTAAATGTTTCTATTTCTGAGTCATATGTTCCCTAATGTAAAGTTTTGGTGATGCAGAGATAATCGTTTCACCCAGCGTGTCACCATTGTTGGCAGCCAACAATTCTTGTCAAATGTTATCTTGATAGAATGTCATCACCAAGGGATAAAATTTTTTGTAGCTATCTCCTTATCCTTACAAACATTTCTGTCTTTTGGTTTTCAGGAGATTCATTGGCTTAGTTGAGTATGAGAGTCTTTCGTTTTTAATCTACCATTTGTTTTGTTTAATTTCATGACTGAAAGCATGAAATTAGAACAAAGATTTGGCTTGAATAGTCATCATGCAGTTTGTGGTT
>CBVK0102237272.1:0-15066 GCA_900067695.1 Picea abies
TGAAAATTCCGCTATATGATGAAATTTATTTTCATAAGAATATTTATGACTTAAGTTGTGCTTCCCTTATTATTCAACTTTATGAAATATTAATTATGTATTTATTTTTTCATATGAAATATGTTGTGTTGTTGTTTGATTTGTAATATCTTAACCTATGGTGAAGTCAATTCACTAACACACACCTTAATTCATTTTGCATAAATTAAATTGTTTATCTATGTTTGTTATTTCATTGTTCATTAAATATTCTTGCATATTACTTAAAGAATGTAATTTAAATGAATAAAATAGTGTTGAAGAAAACAACCCTACATAGTAATAACACAAATATTTTACCTTGAAGACACAAATGGGAAAACCAGTAAATAATGACCTTTGTCGGATATTCATTGATCAAGGAATTTCATATAAGGGGCCATACTCTTACATAGTGTTCTTAGTTTCATTCTCCATTTTTCGAAGTACTCTACTAACACTTTGGGATAAACTTCATTCCACTCAAGAAAAGCTTGTGTTTTTCCTTTCATTCTCTCAGTCTTTGGAATAGTCCTCTAATGTTTCTCCTATCTCCATCTTCCTCTAAATTGGAGACCATTTATTTTGTTCTCTAGGTCATTATTTCCAAGATTCTTGTATGCACATTTACAGCCCATGGAAGTTATTGCCCCATATATGAATGGACTCAATGTTTGAGTCTTCTTCCCACCATCTTCAAAAATATCTTCTACTTGTAAATAAATGTGCATTGAGATATGGAAATCTTAGCCTTGATACTCTTTCTTACCTTCAGTTATGAAGGCCAAGAGACTAGTTGTCTCTAGTTTTCTTTCTCATATTCCTCCTCTTGTCCTTTTTGAACTCCAATAATTGACCCCCCTCTTTAGAAGAGAGCTCTCTATTTATTTCCTTGCTTTAATTATTTCTATTCCTCTTAGAAATCCAAGAGTCTCTAGCAGTCGATACAACTACCTTTCGATCATCTTACCAAACACCCCTCAAATGCTGCTAATGAAACCCATCCAACTTAGCCACCTCCCATAACATGATTTGGTGTTACATTTATTCTTTAGGGTTACATTTTTCCAACATAGATGTCATCCGACACCTTCCTATTTTTTAGGTTTTATCCTTCCATGTACACTCGGGTCTTCTTTGACTTGGAGTTCTTTAGTCTATGTGATTCTTCTTTCCCTGTGGTGTAAAGGAATGAATACATAGGTATCACCCCTCCTTACTTTAATTTCTTCTTCCTCATTTATGAGAGATGGATTTCTTAAGCCTTTTTTTGATTAACCATCCAGTAGCATGCGGTTGTTTGCTACTACAAGCTTCCCCTACCATATTTTCTCATCACTGCAACTCCTTTCACCTTTACATAATGCATGACACAAACCAACAAGCTCCATGTCACTTTTCTCGCACTTCCGCATATTTTTTACATTACCCACTGATAATGTCACATATTCCTAATCTATGCACTAACTTTTTCCTTAGTCTATTGTTATGCAGAGTAAGTAATACAAGGCATGGAGCTAAAGATTCAACTCTACCTTATCCATGCCTTTGTGTAGCCTAAATTTCTACATATACTTCATGCCTCAACACTTTTTGAAATTCTCCAAGGTATTGTAAAAGGACTTCCATTATATTAGGGATGGAGGATTTAAATCCATCAAACCTCAAAAAATGATGATTTCTATGTGTTGAACTCAACTCGTTGTTCAGAGTGAAATCAGATCCAATACCTAAACCCATTTTGGATCACACTTCCCTATTTAAAACATATTGAGTCCTACAAAAGCATTAATACTAATAGGGCCTTCTTTAAGTGTTCTTGAGCTTGGGATCCCTAATACCAAAGGTATTTTCCAATATGCTTGAACTTGGTTGCGATACCAATATGATCCATAATTTCTCAGCGTATGGACGAATCAATTCACCCCCATGAACCTCAATTCATTTTGTGGAAATCAGATTGTTTAGATATGTTTGTTATTTCATTATGCATTAAATATACTTACATATTACTTATGGACTATAACCTAAATGAAGAAAACAATGCTAAATAAAACAAACATACATAGTAATAACACATAGATTTTACTCTGAAAACCTAGATGGTAAAACCAACAAATAATGGCCTCTATTGACACTTCATTTATCTAGGAATTATATGCAAAACGCCACACTCTTACTGTGTGTTCTTACTCTCCTTTTTAATTATTAGAGGTGATTTGTTAGCACTTTAGGATGGTCTTTGTTCCACCCAAGACAATCTTATATTTGGGGTTTCATCCTTGTGGTCTTTATAACAACCCTCTATTGTTGTTGCTATCTCCTTCCTCTAACTTGCAACCATTTTTTTGTTCTTTGGTTCATACTATCTTTTTAATATTTTTGCATGCCCATTTAAGGCTCATGTACATTATTTCTCTAGATGTTGACCGACTTAGTGTTTGAGTCTATTTCTCTCCATCTTCAAAATAGTAAATTTCATGTGAAGACAAGTGCATTGAGATCTGGAAATATTTACCTTGATCCTCTTTCTTACCTTTTGTTATGAAGGCCAAGAGACTGGTTGTCTCCATTTCTCTTTCTCATCAACTTCCTCTAGTTCTCCTTTCCTAAATCCAATGTTCACCGCCCTCTTTAGAATTGGTCTACCTCTTTATTGCCTTTCTCTAGCAATTCTTCTTCTTCGTGAAAGGGAACGAGTATACAACAACCATTACAATTGTCTTCTAATCACCTTTCCAAGAACCCCTAAAATGTTGCCAACAAAACCCATTGAATGCAACCACCTCATGTAACATTTTTTGGCATTATGTTTCTTCTTTAGGATAATCTTTTTGCCAACATGGATTACATCTAGCACCTTCCTATTTGTTGGGTCATATTGTGCCAGGTAAGCTAGGGTCTTCTTTGTTTTGGAGTTATTTAGTATGCGTTTTTCTTCTTTTTCTATAGTTAAAAGTGTGAAAACAAAAATAAATCACCCATATTTACCTTAACATATGCTTCCTCCTATATGAAAGATGGGTTATTTATGCCTTTTTCTAGCTGGTCATGTGGAAACCTATGGTTCGTCATTATTACAAGCTTCTCATACTACATTTCTATATCACCTCATCTCCCTTAACCTTTCTATAATGTAGGGAACAAGGAAACAATATCCATGGGGCAGTCCCCACACCTACAGGTCATTTCTATTACGTGTGCCCACAACACCACATAGACCTAAGCTATGTGCTTCATTTTTCCTTAGCCTATTGTTATGTACAGTGTGGAGTCCAGGGCATGGAGCTAAAGATTCCACTTTTCCTTGCCCATGCCTCCACGTATTCTAAAGGTATGCATACACTTCATGCCTTAAGTGTTTTTTCACTTCTCCAAGGCATTGCAAGAGGAATTCAACTAAGGTCGAGATGGAGGCTTTAAAGCCATTAAACCTACAAAATTAGTGATTTTTTCATGTTGAACTCAACCCATTGTTTAGATTGAAATTGGATCTAATACTTAGACCCATTTAAAATCATTGCTATATACCAAATTGGTTTAGTCACTTTCCATCTTGGAAATCTGATTGCAAAATTAAAAATATATGTAGAGTTGGAGTGCCCTAATGGCTAAGGAAAAATTCTACACATGCAACATCATGCACGGTTTAATTTCTTTGAATTTTTCTCTTGATGCCTCTTTCTTCTTCTCCCTTTGATCCCTTCGCTTCTCCCATAATTTTCTTTTCTCATTCCATTCTTTAATAAACATGTCTACTTCCTTGGAATTTTTTCTTATTCTACTTATCCTACTCTTCCTATGCTTCGATATTTTAATCCATCTAGTTCATTATGGTCTTTATCAACTTTTTTTTTCCATCAATGTTCTTTATCTTCCCCAAGGCATCAAAGTTGTACTCCACCTCATCATTGTCTTTCATCCCTTCTAACTATGATGCCTCAATCTCATCATCTAGAAATTTGAAGATGATGTATTCCACTCCCCTATTATTAGTTCAAGGTACTCTTATGTACTGCACTTTTAAGTATGGGTTTCTTATCCATCCAATTTTTCACTTCAGATATTTCCTTGTCAATAAGTTTGTTAGCTAAAAGTATTCCATATTTCGTACAATGAAATATGGGTTTAGATGATAAGCTTCAACCACCAATTTTTATATTTTGTCTCTACTAAAAAATTATCATTCCTAGTATTGTGGAGGTCTCCAAGGTGCACCATTATTATTTTTGTCAGTAGAATACTTGTTTTTTGTTATCACATATTTCGTACAATGAAATATGGGTTTAGATGATAAGCTTCAACCACCAATTTTTATATTTTGTCTCTACTAAAAAATTATCATTCCTAGTATTGTGGAGGTCTCCAAGGTGCACCATTATTATTTTTGTCAGTAGAATACTTGTTTTTTGTTATCACATGTTTGCATAAATCCCTTATACCCACCTCACTTATCACATATCAAGGAAGTGTTGTAGGGTGGTCATTAAAACCCCATACTATGATATATGAGTATTTTTATATTTCAAATAAGTATCCAATCTATTTTACTCTTAACCTTCCCTAGGCCTCAAATCTCAAGGTATTCTCACTTTTCTTGCCCTCTATTAGTCTACACTATTCTAGTATATATTCCTCAACAAACCAATAAAATCCATGTAAGTTTATTTTCCACATGTGAGTATAGTGGTAGGGTATTAGAAGTTTTCCATTCTTTATATTGATCCTAACCAACATTGGCTTTAACAAAGTCACTATCATAATCATGTATTGTATCTCATCCTCGATTATCTAAGGCCCTTCAACTATCTTTCCTCCATACAAAACTGTCAATAGAGGGTATAGTCATTCCCTCAACCATACTAAAGCATAGGTTACTTGGATATTCTACATATTAAGCAGACATGAACCCTCTAGTAGCCATAATTCAAGTCATTTATGTCATATACCAGTTTATTTTCCCCTATAAGCATATATGTCTCTAATTTTCCATATAGCCATATCAAGTAAACCCTAACCCTTTCTTTTAATAGTTTCTTGTTCCATAATTTTGTTCCTTGTGGAATTTTAAACTCTCAACCTTATCATATCTACTCCAATTGGTATGTTTGTCTCTGAAGTCAGTGACCATACAATTATCTCCTTTGAATTATATGTTTTTTCCATTGCATAGACCAAGTCTAGTATTACAACCACTCTCGAAATAAATTTATCTTGATCCCGAATATAGTGGATGATCCTTCATTCTTTGCCTCTTTTCTTCTATGAATCCCCTATATCATTTCTCACTATCTATACCATTCTTAGTATCGTAAATCCCCATTGTCTACAAATTTTCTTAGGCCTAGCTCATTGCTCTATTTTCTATATTTTTCATCTCTTCTTTCACCGCTTGAAGTTCTATAATCTATAAAGTAGATAAGTCTTTGGTTTAATCTATTATATTCCCTTTAAATAATGCATTTTTGTACATGCATGATCTTCTCATCATTTCACAATCTATGTATTTTTCTATTTGTTATCAAACTTCCTTCATGACATCAATGTCATGCCATAAATTTGTTATCAAACTTCCTTCATGACATCAATGTCATGCCATAAACGTTGTATTTTCATAGAGCTCTAGAGACATTATCTGGATTCTCTTGTTTTACTTAATATGATATGTTTTTTATGGTCTCCTTCTTGATTACTTCCATTGTTTCTTTCACAACGGTTTCCTATAATTGATCTCTCTTAAATCAAGTTTATATGCATGTGTTTTGTTTTTCCAATCTCCATTGGCATCCATTACTAACGTCCTATTCATTGGGTTTCTTTCATTGGCCCATGTGCTTCATTTGCACACCCTTCTTGATGTATATGCTTGATTTATTAAAGTAATGGCTTCCATCCTATCATACTAGAAATTCCTTCTTACTCTTATCACATCACCAATGATTAGCACAAACATGATCATAATTAATTAACTAATTCCTAAAAAATAACTAAAATACCATATGCATTTTCCTCACCTTCTATGATTACTTATCTTCATTAGATCCCCTTCCATCAGAATAACGATGGTACTTTCCCTCAAATCGATAGTTGATGAATCTTCCAAGTTCACCAATGATTCTCTTCTAGGTCATTTTGTCATGTGTGCTTTCTCTCATACATGCATTGTAACTCCTTCCATAAGGATATGTCTAGTATCATCCCCGAAACTAATATTCAATGGATTCTTCAAGGGTAGTTCTTGACGATGACCACTCAATCTATTTTAGTCTTCTATGATCACTTTTTATTTACACCATAAATATTTCCATCGATATATGCCCCAAAAACAAAAGTGATGCATTTGCACACATAAAAGATGCAATTAACATAAGAAACACACTCATGCACAATAAGTGACACACCTAACCTAAGTGACACACTAATGCACATAAGTGATGCAGCAACCACATAAGTAACACACTAATGCACATAAGAGACACACCTAAGGAACATAGTACTCATGCATATAAGTGACACACCTAACATAAGTGAAGTACTTACACAGATAAGTGACATACTCATACACATATGAAAATATAATCCATACACTCGCATAAGTGATGCACTAACACACATAAGCAACTCATTCATGCACACAACATAAGAAACACATGTAGGCATGCACGCTCACACACACACATTTGTATGTGTGTATGTGTGTGAGTGCATCATTTATGCATATTGATGCGTTGATTGTGTGTGTGTGTGAGAGAGAAACACCTCATAGCTAACCCACATCTACATAATTGACACACTCATGCATATAAGTGATACTCGCACATAATTGATGCTATTATATGACCCTAACCCACAAATGTACATAAGTGACACAATCACACACGTAACCTACATACCCACATAAGTGATGTAACATCTAAGAACATATGTATGGTGATACTACCATCTATTTTCCAATATGTCAAAAAGTGGTCAATACTTATATTTATCACTAAAACAACATAAATGAAAAGATAAGAAGAAACTAGAATGCCAAGAATTCACATCAAAATGGAAAATAAACAAACAAATTCTTGAGACCATAACTCAAAAAAAAAGGGAAGTCCCACAATGCAAATTTATCCATAGATATCAAAGAACTAACTAAAGTTTGATAGCTAATCCCTGACTTTCCTATGTTCAAAAAAATATTACAATTATTAATTGATATGCTTATATAAAGCTTTGCATATGGTCCGAATAGAAGTAAAGTCTTAAAAAACATAAAGAAATTCAAACATTTTGGTTAGCTAGCCCCAAATGGGATGATTTCCTTCTTCACATTACTAAATGTAGGAGAGAGGGGTATGTATTCATGGCATGTTATAATTTTTTCTCCATGATGTCCTCTTCCATGGTTTTTGCTTGGTCTTGTAAAAAAGAACCAACTGATGCAGTTGGGGTTGTAGATTTCCTCAACTCCTCTATCCCAAGATTTTTCTCCAGCTCTGAGTGATTTAATTTCTCACAAATTTCCCTAACCATGTCTTCATCCTCATCTAGATTCTCTTTATCACTTTCTTCCCCAACCTCTAGAAGAAAAATTTCCCCTTTGTGTCTTTCCAACTGGGCTTTCATCTTGAGCATTTTCCTTCTAGTCAACTTTAGATCCCTTGCATAGTTATGTTCCTAATCATTTTCCAAGTTTCCCATCTTCCTATTGCTTAGATTTTATTGACTATCATCACCATGTTGTTCACATCTCTAGATTGAATCTTAGATATTAGAATGCTCATAGAGTGCACAACTATTTAGGTCATCATGGGTATCCATTTCACAATTTCATAAGGTAGCTTCTAGAGAAATACTCCTAATATTCTTAAACTATTTGAGGCATATAGTGTTGTTATTCCAAATGGAGGACTAGGAGAGTCACCTTAATAATTCCATATTGATAACACAATTAGTCATCCAACTCCCAGTGCTACAATGTGAATGACTTTTCACTATTTATGTGGAGTAAGAAAATGAATTCATATTTAAAGGAGTAAACCCATAAAATGTAAAACAAAACCAGAGACTTCTAAGATAGAAAAAGAAGAAGGATATACCTACAAATGATCCTTGAGGCCACAAATCATTATGAGAATCTAGACCCCCACCATCAAATGCCCAAAGTGCTTTTAGAAAGACCAAAACAGAATACCACATGATTCTAGAAGAGTCCCCTAGTGCTTTCCATATATAGAAATGGCACTCATGAACATCAAGAAGAAATAAAAACTCAAAACTCCCATACAAAGGCTATAAAAGTATTTCTAGGTACTCAACCGAATAAAAAACATAAACCCACATGCTCTGTGCCATCCCATCCTGTCAGGCTTAATGAAGGAGAGTGTCTGCAAGAACATTTAAAAAGAATGATTGCATGTCCTAAAGAATGGATTCAAGTGCATTTTCATGTGGCTTTGCCACTTGTCTTGTAATATTAAATGAGTCATAAAGGAGGTTAAACAAATAAAATAAAAAATAGGGAATGTTGTTAATTACCTCACCCCCACCATTTTTCCATAGTTTTTCAATAGATAGATTGCAAGCCTTATTGGCCATAGATTCAACCAAGCAATTTATCCCTTTAAAGGAGATAAAATTTGACACTATCAAATCCTTCTAACTTTTTTTGAATGCGACAAAGAAACTTATTCTTGTGAGTTTCCTTTGGAAGATTTTTATGGACAATGTGTCAAATGAAGATCATTTGTTTTTGTTAGCTAAACATACCTAACTTCTGGGATTGTCCTGTGGTTGAGATGCCACGACCCAGGGGAATCTAAGCCGTCAAAATCACTCGTCCTGGACTGCACCAACCCTTAACATGGATGGATTTGAGGTGTCCCATGAGGTTTCGAACCAGTGACTTCACTTACGGAGTGCCTTAACAACGCACTCCCTCACCGATTTCTCTAGACCATGGGGACTAAAAAATTTGAAGGACATGTGCGTGGGATTTGATCCACTTATGTGTGCATGGGTCACGATACCATTTAATATAGTATCTCTAGGTGCAACCACAAATTCAACCACTACCTCAAGGTGACCCCATGGCTCCAAGTATATCCCTCATGAGAATTGGACCTTTCCCAATGGTGAAAAACTCCTCGCTTTCCACCATTGGATCCAACCCCTTTGGGCTTAAAAATTTGGAGGAAATGGGGGTGGGATTTGATCCACTCATGTGTGCACAGGTCACGATATTATTTAATATAATATATTTGGGTGCAACCACATGTTCAACCACTACCTCAATGTGCCCCCATGGCTCCAAGTTAGGCCCTCACGGGAATTGAACCTTTCTGAATAGTGAAAAACTCCTCGCTTTCCACCATTGGATCCAACCCCTTTGGGCCTTCAAAATTTGAAGGACATGGGGGTGGGATTTGATCTACTTATGTGTGCACGGGTCATGATACCATTTAATATAGTATCTTTGGTTGCAACCACACGTTCGAACACTACCTCAAGGTGCCCCCATGGATCCAGGTAAAGCCCTCATGGGAATTGAACCTTTCCCAATGGTAAAAAACTCCTCGCTTTCCACCATTGGATCCAACCCCTTTGAATGGTAAAAAACTCCTCGCTTTCCACCATTGGATCCAACCCCTTTGGGAATCAAATGATGATCATTGAATCCCCAATTATTATTGCAATTATAATGTTTTGACTCTTCATTATTAGGATCCCTTTCCAAAGGGACAAGGATTTTGCCTAATTGTTTATTTTTTCTCCAATACCCCAAGCAAATAATTTTTCTTTCTTTGCTTGATGGTCAAAGATCACCCCCCCCGCACTTGCCACACCAAATATATAAAATCTATATAACTAGCAATAAAATGCATCAATATTAAGTAGCAAAATTTTGGATCTATGGTAGAATCCAATAGGACAACAAAAGTCTACAAGTAACTCAAATAACTACATTTACTAAGAATTAATAAAAGATGGAAGAAATACGTGGATGTAGCAAGTTGAGATTGGACTTACAGAGAAATAACAATACACTAGCTTCCTATAGGAAACAACAAAAAAATGCACAAATTTTTTTGGAGGACAATTGTCCTCCCAACCAATCTCTCAATCAAAGATTGAGAGCCCCCAAGCCCTTAATCACCAAGGCTATACCAACGAACACTTAGTACCTCCCCTCAAGAATCCAAGTATCCAGTATCCATACAAAAAGAATCTCCTCATATTAAAGGTGCAAACCAACTAAAATAAATGGAATCTTCGTCCATGCTCATCCATCTTCCATATATCCCAAGTTTAGGCACAAATTAAAAATAAAACACTATAACATGCACACTTCCACATGTGATTCTCATGCAAAATAGTTTTTTTTCAATATTCTCATTAATCTTCTTTTATTGTGCACTTAATATTATAATACACACACACACACACACACACACACACAAACACACACACACACAATTTGATCTACACAACCATCACAAAATATACACTTAAATATACTAATATTATTATGTGGGTGAGGGAGTTACTAATGTGGCCACCTAATCTATATAACTAGCAATAAAATACATCAATATTAAGTAGAAAAATTTTGGATCTATGGTAGAATCCAATAGTACAACAAAATTCTACAAGTAACTCAAATAACTACATTTACTAAGAATTAAGAAAAGATGGAAGAAATACATGGATGTAGCAAGTTGAGATTGGACTTACAGAGAAATAACAATACACTAGCTTCCTATAGGAAACAACAAAAAAATGCACAATTTTTTTTGGAGGACAATTGTCGTCCCAAATCCCCAATCCCTTAATCACCAAGGCTATACCAACTAACACTTAGTACCTCCCCTCAAGAATCCAAGTATCAAGTATCCATACAAAAATAATCTCCTCATATTAAAGGTGCAAACAAACTAAAAGAAATGAAATCTCCATCCATGCTCATCGATCTTCCATATATCCCCAAGTTTAGGCACAAATTAAAAATAAAACACTATAACATGCACACCTCCACATGTAATTCTCATGCAAAATATTTTTTTTTCAATATTCTCATTAATGTTCTTTTATTGTGCACTTAATATTATAATACACACACACACACACACACAATTTGATCTGCACAACCATCACAAAATATGCACTTAAATATACTAATATTATTATGTGGGTGAGGGAGTTACTCATGTGGCCACCACAAGTAATTATCACACCTGCACTATTGAACAAACATAGTTCCCTTATATGATCACATGCTCTTGATTAAACTGGTTGAATTCCTAATATGTAACAAGCACATACTTCATGTATTAAATCTAACAAGCACATACTTCATGTATTAAATCATAGGGGTTTACTTCCTCCCTTACGCACCCTCACCCAAATCATACCATTTGATTGACCTCTAGATTATCACTTAGTACTTCATATGGTCCCACTTTCCATAGCATGGGCCCTCTATTGCAACTAGTATAATATCCACCCATCATGATATGATTGTAGTAGGAATTAAAATTCCACATCACAGTTCTTGCGGAGTGCAAGTACAACTCCAACCATCTTCTTAACTTTTAGCATCAAATTGTATGGCCTCTTCAACCTACATTGGGATTTATGCCCCTAGGCCTCATTAGGTGGTCCCAAGCATATGGTAGGTATATTGAAAGGTTGGCCTAACTCCCTCCTATAGATCCAAATAGCAATTCAGCCCCATGCATAAAAAAACCATCATGAAAACTTCGCATGCAAGTATAAATCCAACCCTCCTCTCAGACATTTGATACCAAAAGAGGTAATGGAAATGCTAGTATAAAATTAGTGATTGAATTTGTCCCCATACCATAAGGTGATTCTTATGTAGATATATTTCCTTCCTGGTTATAGGATCCCATGATATCTTCAGTGAACCAACCTTCCAAGCCCATAGAGTGTCTCTCCTGTCCAAATCCACCTCACATCATGAAACCAAGCATTAATTATAACCACAAAATTTTCATCTCATCATGAATAGAGAATAATTGCATGTTAACTAACATCATAAGAACATAAAATCATGAATATAAAGGAATCACATGCTAGCATAGAATTGCAAGACATAATCATCATGAAATACTCATATCATCGTAAATTATCACAAAACATAACATACGTTGAAGCATATTAACTAGAAAGCATGCAAATGAGAACACATATATCACATCTAATGCCATAGTAAGAGACCATCTCAAAATTCCATATTAATATTGAGATTAGTTCATGGTAGGCTCACCGGTCCTATTTGATTATAACAAAGATGAGGGATTATGGTCGTGATAAGGAGAACAACATGATGTGCAAAAGAGATGTTAAAAAAGGTATAAACTAGATGCAATTGGACACGATAGGGATGCAAAATTGGATCCAAACTAAGTAAAAATGGAACTACACTAAATACACAAAGGAGTATACACTAACATAAAATTGGATGCATAAGGACACACAATTGAAAACATATGAGATGTGAGTAATATGTTAACTAGACATAGAATAAGGGAGGATGATGCAATAGTGGATGCTCAACATGCAAATATCAATGTAAATAAGGCACAAATGTTAAGGACCTAACCCCTCACGTAGGTAGAATAATATATCTCCATGTAATAAAGGTTAATATTAATAAGGCCTACCAATAAGGAAGAATAAGTCCAATGTAAGAAGACCTAACAGAAGCTTTCGCTTCTAGAAGGATCTTCCTCTAGATGGTTCTTTTGATAGACATATTTATTATAAATAGGAGTTGATGGTATGAGAAATTTTGTCTTGGATATTATTGTAATAGAGCTCTGCTTTGCTATAGGTTTCCCCCTCGAAGAGGCAACTGAACATTTTCCTCGATAATCAAAGTGATATTTCTGGTGTTATTTTTTTATCATTTTGGTATTATCGTGGTGTTGTTCTAGTTATATTTTTGTTCATCTACCATTTCTATATATTTCTTTCTATTTTCATACTTTTTATATCTGGAATATTATAAGTGGTATCAGAGCACCTTCCTCGGCAGAAAATTGTGGGTTAATTTTTTTCAGGGTAGAGACATATTCTGACGTCTTTAAGCTACATATATCTGTCGTTATGCGCATAAACCTACAGTCAGGGATTCATACAAACAGAAAATACAAGTGGTACTTAAGCGCACATCTGTTGGCCACCCTTGTAACCCCAGTTGGTCCCCCTTCGAGTGGTAGCGCATCAGACAACACCTATATATAGATCAACCTAGATCTCCTGAAGCCCTCCATAGATAAACCAATCGGCCTCCTGACTGCTATAGTGGCACCGAGAATAGCACTCGGGAAGATATTCTCTAGTACCTAGGTAGTACGACTAAAGGTATGGTCTAGCCTCCTTAGTTGGTGCCCTGAGATATTGGGTCGAGTACTATTGTTGGACCCCACACATATATCAAAGAGCTATAGCACAAGTAAAACCCTTGTCTGTAGAACCCTTGAATACCTAACCCTTGGGACGGAAATGAAAATAGAACAGATAAGATCTATTGTGGTGCAACTATGTCTCATGCATTCGAGTTGCAAAATTACTACACATTTCTTATTGTTAAGCATTTGGACATTTCATCACTGCAGTATTCTTCAAATCGGAGTATAAAAAAAAAGATTTTGGATCATGTTGCCACCATTATTTGATACCTATTCTAGCATTATTTTCCAACTCCATGCCATCCAAGCCACTGAGACACCCTCTGTGCCACAGGACCTCCAATCCATCCTCTCTAAGCATCAAATGCCTTTTTCCATTCCCCGAGGACTCCCTCCTTCCCATGGTGTTCATGATCATTCCATTTCCCTTGTCCCAAGAATCCTTCCTCCCAATATCCGTCCCTATCCTCACCCCTTTTCCCAAAAAAATGAAATTGAGAAAATGGTTCAAGAACTGCTCAACGCAGGTGCTATCCGCCCTAGTACGAGCCCCTACTCTTCTCATGTGGTCATGGTCCTTAAGAAAGAAAGTTCTTGGCATATGTGTCCTGACTTCCGCGCCCTCAACAAACTCACCATTAAAGACAAATTTCTCATTCCTGTCATTGATGACCTCTTGGATGAATTGAGTGGCGCCCAGTTCTTTACTAAACTTGATCTTCATTCGGGCTACCACCAAATCTGTATGAAAGAGGAAGACATTCCTAAGACTGCCTTTAGAACTCATGAGGGCCACTGAGTTTTTGGTCATGTCCTTTGGCTTATGTAATGCTCCATCCACTTTCCAAAGCCTCATGAATCATGTCTTTTATCCTTTTCTCTGTCATTTGTGTTTGTTTTCTTTGATGATATCCTCATCTACAGAAAAACCAGGACAGACCATCTTGCTCATGTGGATCGAGTTCTCCATCTACTCTCTCAGAACCAACTTTTCCTCAAACAATCTAAATGTGCTTTTGGCACCTCGGAAGTAGAGTACTTGGGTCATATTCTTGGCAAGGACGGCGTCAGGGTGGATCCTAAAAAGATTGAAGCTATGCAAGATTGTCCTCACCCAAAGACTCTCAAAGACTTGTGGGGATTTTTGGGTTTAACAGGTTATTATCGCAAGTTTTTTAAGAATTATGGAAAGATTGCAGCACCTCTCACTGCACTCCTTAAAAAGAATTCTTTCACTTGGACTCCAACAGTTGCTCGGGATTTTCAAACCTTGAAGATGTCCATGTGCACCACTCCAATCCTGGCCCTTCCTGACTTTACAAAGACCTTTGTCCTGGAATGTGATGCTTATGGGAAAGGAATTGGTTTTTTCCTTATGCAAGAGGGTCACCCTTTGGCCTTTACTAGCAAACAACCTTTTGAGAGAAATTTGGGCAAATCAATCTATGAAAAGGAAATGTTGGCTATTCTCCTTATCGTGGATCTTTGGCGACCTTATCTATTGGGGAAATGCTTCCAAATTAAGACAGATCATCAAAGCCTCGAGTATTTTCTGGAACAACGCCTTTCCTCCCATGAGCAACAAAAATGGGTGACTAAGCTCTTTGGATATGATTATGAGATC
>CBVK0102237273.1:0-10281 GCA_900067695.1 Picea abies
AAGGAAAAGACAATGTGGTTTTTGATGCACTTTCTAGAAAATATGAAGATGAAGGGTCTCTTTTTTCTCTCTATTTCATTGTACCAGATTGGCTCCAAGTTGTTCTCCAAGAATGGCTACACGATCCCAAAAGTTTGCATCTGATACAACAATTGCAGTCCAATTCTCCAGTTTCCCCAGGGTACTCTTGGCTCAATGATGAGCTTCGATACAAAGGTCATTTGTATTTAAGTAAACAGTCAAAACTTAAATCAATGGTACTTTATAAGCTTCATGCTACACCCACAGTTGGGCACTCCGGGTTTAACAAAACCTATGACCAGGTCAAACGTTATTTTTTCTGGGAGGGTATGAAACAGGACATTCATAATTTTGTGGCTAAATGTGATGTGTGTCAATGCAATAAGGGTGAAACTTTCAAATCTCCTAGCACACTACAACCTCTTCCGATTCCACCTATTATTTGGTAGGATATCTCTATGGATTTTATTGTCAGCTTACCTAAATCGGGAAATAAATCAGTCATCATGGTGGTAGTTGATCGTCTTTCCAAGTATGCTCATTTATGTGCTCTTCAACACCCATTTACAACATCTATTGTGGCTCAAATTTTCATGGATCAGGTCTTCAAGCTTCATGGCATGCCACATATTGTTGTTTATGATCGCGACCCAACTTTCACCAGCAATTTTTTGCAAGAATTGTTCAAGCTACAAGGCACCCAATTTCATCTCAGCATAGCTTATCATACCCAGACTAATGGTCAAACTGAAGTTGTCAACAAATGTTTGGAAACATATTTGAGGTGTTTTGCATCAAAAAGGCATAATCATTGGGCTCAATGGTTACCACTAGTTGAATGGTGGTACAACACTTCATACCATACAACTACGCGCATGAATCCTTTTGAAGCGGTATATGGAAAAAATCCACCTTGAGTCCTCTCATATTTTCCAGGTGTCTCGAAGGTCCGGGTGGTTGACCAAACACTTACAGTTCGAGAAGCTATTCTTCATACCCTCAAAGAGAATTTGGTCATGGACCAGAATCGCATAAAACAATAAGCAGATCAAGGCCACTATGAACGTCAATTTGCAAAAGGGGATCAGGTGTTTCTTCAACTGCAACCTTACAAGACAACTTCCCTCAAGGATGACCATTATTAGAAACCGACGCCCAAATTGTATGGTCCTTATACCGTTCTCAAGCGTGTGAGACAGGTGGCCTATCAGTTAGCTTTGCCCATTCATTCTAATCTCCATCTTGTTTTTCATGTTTCCTGTTTAAAGAAGGTGATTGGAACTAAGTGCCAAACTCAAACCAAACTTCCTAAGTTGTATGAAGAAGGCTCCATTTGGCTACAACCACAAGCATTTTTGGACTAGCGTGAGCATCGAATGCATCAGTGAACCATCAAGGAAGTGTTAGTCCAGTGGAAAGATACAACTCCAGTAGATGCCACTTCGGAACCAGCTACCATTCTGCATCAATTTCCCCATCTCAAGCCTTGAGGACAAGGTTGTTTTTAAGGGGGAGGACATGTTAGGGACCTAACCCCTCATGTAGGTAGAATAATATATCTCCATGTAATAAAGGTCAATATTAATAAGGCCTACCAATAAGGAAGAATAAGTCCAATGTAAGAATACCTAATAGAAGATTTCGCTTCTAGAAGGATCTTCCTCTAGATGGTTCTTTTGATAGACATATTTAGTATAAATAGGAGTCAAGGGTATGAGAACTTTTTTCTTGGATATTATTCTAATAGATCTCTGCTCTGTTGGAGGTTTCCCCCTCGAAGAGGCAAGTGAACATTACTCTCGGTAATCAAAGTGTTATTTCTGGTGTTATTTTGTTATCATTTTGGTATTATCGTGGTGTTGTTCTTGTTATATTGTTGTTCATCTTCCATTTATAGCTATTTATTTATGTTCTGCATACTTTTTATATCTGGAATATTACACAAAGGAGACATAGAATTTGTAAATAGATAAAAATAAATGGACGCAAAATGAAATGCAAAAATAAGACACGAGAATAATATTGTGCATACCATTTTCCAACTTCCATAAAATGGGAGGCAAAAAAAAACGTAGGAACCTTCTATTATAGTAGTGATGTTGAATGGACCTATCCTTGTCATCCAATTGTTAAAGAAAAATATCATAATAATTCTTCAAGGCTTGATATTTTTTCCAGAAAAAAATATATTTATCATTTCATTTAGAAATATAAAATATACAATGATTTGTCCTTTTGAGCAATCAAATTGCTCCTTAAAGATCCCTGTCAGCAATAACAAAAAAAGGGTTTCTTATAATTTTTTTTCTAAAAATAGAAACATGGAAAACATCATCTTAACCTTAGTACCCATTATGGATTTACATAGATTGGCCACTTAAAAACATATGTTCATTATCATTTTCTTCACAAAACTTGCACCATTTCCTAAATGTATTCTACTTCGATAGAGAATATCTAGTCGTATACGGGTCGATTGATGGTTGTCGATGGAGATAATTCCTTACTTTATTCAAACTTGAAAGTACCTAGAAGAAGAACTAGGGATTTTTTTAGAAACATCATCTGGTTTGATGTTCAATTCTCCATAGACATGTTGAAAATAATTTTTTACAAATCTTCCTTTTTAATTCTTTGATTCTTTCCATGGTTAGGATAAATAGTGTGTTTTCAATATTGTTTGCGATTGACTTGGAATACCCCATAATTTACCATTGATCCCCTCCTCTTTCCCCTATTATCCTCATCGGAATCCAAAGATAATTCATCTTTACCCAATTATTTGTTTAGGTTCCCAATGTTTCTTTGAAATTTATTTGATATTTTTTCGTTAGCAACAAGACACCTCCAACTCCAATACGATTCAAGTTTTGTTGACTAGATCCATCAAAGTGACCCCAAGCACATGACTTATCAATATCTGGGATAGTGACCACTCTTTGAGACTTCTCTTTCTGTGGTTTCCACACTCCTTCATAAGCATACTTAATTTGCTAAATTTTTGAATGGTAGCATTTCATTACTTTGAAACATCATATAATTTCTTGTTGTTCAAAGAACCCATAGAACTATACATGTGGGAGAGATTTATGAGACTTAGTAGATTTATCCTTGAACCAATTTTCTATATAGTCTACTACAAAGAATATTTTTCATTTTCCCTTTTCCATTGATAATTTTGATGCCTCCTCCCATACTATCCTTGAGAAAGGACATGATATCATCAAGTGTGCGAGGGTGTCATCATAATTTTTGTAGAAATTACATCTCCTTGGACCTTGCCATGATATATTTTTTATAGTTGTCCCAAGACAATACTTTGTTTACAAGGACTGGCCATAAAAAATCTCTTGTTTTTAGTGGTGTTTTTATTTTCCAAATAGGCTTCCACCACCATTTCCTATCATTTTCTTTCTCTCCCTCGAACATGGCATGATGTCCTAACCTTACCATATATCTTCCTATTGAGATATTTTTTGACCATACAATTTCATCCACCTCCTCCTTAAGTTCGATTGTATTATACTTCAATTGTTGAACATATTGGGTTCAACATACATCTTCCTCCCCTTACAACCCTATCATGTTTTCATTCTTCTATCCTTTATTCCATATAGAAGTACTATTATCATTTTCTACCTCTATGAAGTAGTATAAATCATTCATGTTTAATGTATTTACCAAAGGATTTGAAAGCTTAAAATCCCTAACACTTCCCACCCAAGGATTGCTTTGGCCCATTTTAACTTTTACCCCATTTCCCACCTTTCAATCCGACCATGTACCTACAATCGAAAAGGATCTAACCAATTACTTCTATATTAATGAAGCCCCTAGTATAGGTTTTACTGGTTGACTAATATAATCTTTAAAAAAATACGGTTCAATGTATTTTTTCCTAATTACTATATTCCAAAGTCCTTTTAATAGCCTCCAAAGGCTCTTGCCTACCAAAGCTTGTCCAAAATGATATATTTATTTTAGTCCCCAACTTCCATTTTCTTTAGGTTTTGCAATCCTATTCCATTTTGCTAAGGAAATGCCCTTCTTACTCTTCATCACTATATACAAGAACTGAAACATTTATTTCTTATATTTTTTAGCAATCCTTTAGGTATGTAAGTTAAAGAATGTTAGTATACAAGATTGTCTCTAGAATTGATTTACTAGAGTTAATCTTCCTCCTCTAAAAATCCATCTATAACACCAAATTGACACTCTCTTTTCTATCTTCTCATAAATCTAATTCCAGTATTTCACCTTGTAATCATTAGGTTTTAACATGAAGCCTAAACATTTCACTCCATTGTCAAATAGGAATTCTTTGAATGGTAGAATTTGTATGATCCTTTTCTCTTGTTCCTCAGCTAAGTTATTGAAGATAATATTTGATTTATTGGTATTTATTTCCATCCATGTTGCTCTACGATATAGTTCTAATATCTCCTTGTATTTTAAGCTTCTCTCATTATACCCAATCTAAATAAAATCGGATTATCGACAAATAATAAGTGGGACAATGTCATAGATCTATGGATTTTTATTCCTTTAATGGACCTTTCTGTTTTTCTATCTTTCGCTACCATACTTAAGCCTTCAACCACTAGGAAGAAGAGAAAAGGTGACATTAAAAAACTTTTTCTTAGTCCTCTGGATGGATAGAAGAAACAAAAAAATGATCTATTTATTAGAACAATAAAGGAGACTTAGGACATTCAACCAATAATCCAATTTACCATTTGAAGAAACGTTCCAATGTGAATCAACATTAGTCTCAAGTATAGCAAGTTTACATAGGTATCATAGGCTTTGGATAGGACTAGTTTGAGGGCCATTGCTAATCTATTTTGGCTCTTTATGAATGAAAGCCATCATGTTCCACCTGTTGAAATATTGTAACTGCGAACAATATTCTAATTATAATTGAGTTATTATCATGTAAATCAATCCCATTTTGTGGATTGGTCATGTCGGGACTTATGTATGACCAAATCCCTTTTTTCGATTGGTCAAACCATGTTTAAATGATGCTAATTGAGAAGTCTGCCCCTAGGGATAATTAAAGTGATTTTAGCCACTAGTTGGAGAAGTAAGTCATGCATGATGAAAATACACAACCCTAGCACTCCTCAGCTAGTATAAATAAGAGAGGCTAGCGCTTCATTCACTCACTCACTCAAGTCACTCATCTAGTGTGCAAGTTTGAAGGAAGCTGCAGTTGCAAGAAGAAGAAGAGAGAGGTGCATTGCTCAGTCTTGTATATTCTCTAGTGTTTGGTATTTTATCTTGGCATTGTATTGGCAATCTATATTAAGGAAGTTTTTGATGGGTTTTCTCCCCCACGAGGGTTTCTCAGGATAAAATGATGTGTACCTTGTGATTGTGTTTCTCTCAATGATCCTTCTTATGCTATTATTGTCTAGTAAATTGAAAAGAACTTAATAGAAGCTCTAAATTGAACATGGTATCATAGCTTCATTGAATATAGCACCTTTCAATGGGTAACAAAAAACGTCATTGTTGTCGTACAAGAAAATTAGGGCTTTTTTTGGAAGGGAATTTTAGCATAAAAACCATCTAGTGAAATGCACCCTAGCCTAGTGAACTCATTGGCAGCTTGAGCGCACCTTTGCAGTGACCAGAGCCTCCGGAAAGTGAAATCCTAGTTTTCACTGGTATTAGAAAACCAGGAAACCAGAACCAGTAGCAGAAGTACTAGTCTAGATTTGTGCAAGAAGTTTCAAGGGGTAAAATTTGGATTTTCTGAAAACAGATTGCACCAACCTACTCGTTCATCCCAGCACATCTCCTGGTTAGATCAAATTTAATTTCTTAGCACTTTCAATTTTTGGTCATTTTCTCAGCTCCAGGTCAAGATGTATGCAAGCACTAAGCTTTTTGACAAGTTAGAAGGTGTGGATAACTTTTTTTCCTGGAAGTATAGGATTTCACTCATTCTTGAAGAGAATGACCTTGCAAAATTCATAAAGGAAAATGTTTTGGAACCCGTAGAAGCTGCAGCCAAAGCAAAGTACCAGAAGGATATGGTTAGGGCCAAAAGAATCATTGTAGGCTCTATTAAAGACCACTTGATCCCTCAAGTGTCTTCTAAGAATACTCCAAAAGAAATGTTTGATTCCCTAACCAGAATGTATGAAGGAAGGGATATCAACCGGAAGATGAATCTAAGAACCCAACTCAAGAATACAAAGATGTAGGAAGGAGAAATCGTTCGTGACTATTTCTCTAAAGTTTCTCAATTCAAGGAACAACTAGAAGCAATTGGAGACAACCTAGATGAATATGAACTCATAATGACAGCTCTTAATGGTCTCACAATACCTTGGGATTCCTTCATCCAAATTGTCTGTGCAAGAAAGGAGAAACTCCAATTTGACAGTCTTTGGGAAGAATGTGTTCAAGAAGAAGCAAGAGTATCTAACCGAGAAGTAGTACTACTAAGGGATGACTATCAAGCCCTAGTTTCTCATGATAAAGGAGGAAATAAAAGGTCTCACTTCCAGAACGATACCCACCTACATAAGGAATCTCACTCACCAAAGAGATTCACCCATTTCCATAAAGAATCTCACCCTTCAAGGAGATTCCAAAAGTTTTAGAAAGGTCAAAGAAGAGAAAAGGATTTTTCCTCTTATCAATGTTACCATTTTGATAAGATGGGACGCATTGCTAAGAATTTTACAGCCATAAGAGAAGAATACAAGAAGAGAAATAACAAAAGACACCATGCCCATGCAGTTGAAGATGATGATCCACCTACAAAGATTATTAAAGAAAATATTGAAGTCTATGTTTTATTCTCTTCCCTCTCGGGATCTGTGTCACCTGGAGAAGATACTTGGCTCATAGACAATGGTGCCTCTAAGCACATGACAAGTCAAAGAGACATTCTCTCTAGCCTTACATAAAATAATTTTCCCCGGAAAGTTACATTAGGAGATGATTACCAGTACCCTATCAAAGGAGTGGGAGAATCCACCTACAAACTTGATTCAGAGACCCCGATAAAAATGAAGGATGTACTCTATGTAATAGTTTTGAAAAAGATTTTTCTTTCTATCTCAGCTTTAGATAAGAAAGGTTTCAGGGTTGCATTCATAGATGGCGAAGTCCTTATGTGGCCTAAAAGAAAAACCATAGAAGATGCAATTGTTATTGGAACAGAAGAAGGTGGCTTGTATAAATTAAAAGGTCGCTCAGATGCAGCCTTGACTCACTCCATTAGGAGTCCATGTGAACTTTAGCATAGAAGACTAGATCACATCAACTACAAAGCCTTACCATATGTAAGAAATTTAGTGACGGGTCTACCAAAATTCAAGATTGATCATGAAGTTGTGTGCAAAGGATGTGCACAAGGAAAGAACATAAAGAATCATTTCCCGAAGAGTGACAGTAAAGAAAAAGGAATATTGGAGCTCATCCACTCAGATGTGTGTGGCCCAATGCCATTAACCTCTCTTAGTAGGTATGTATATTATGTGTCATGTATTGATGATTATTCTCGCAATACTTGGGTTTACTTCTTGAAATCAAAAGATGAAGTGTTTGGAAAATTCAAGGAATTAAAATCCTTGATAGAGAATCTCTCTGAAAGAAAAATCAAGATACTTAGGGCATATAATGGAGGAGAATACACCTCAAAATAATTTGTAATTTTTTGTAGAGATGCTAGGATTAAGAGGGATCTCACTACTCCATATAATCCTCAGCAAAATGGTGTAGTAGAAAGAAATAATAGAACTATAATGGAAGCAGTGAAGACTATGATCCATGATCAAGATCTTCCAATGAACTTATGGGATGAAGCAGCAAGAACAACAGTATATGTCCAAAACAAACTATTCCATAGTGCACTTGGATTCAAAACCCCCGAAGAAATGTTCTCCGAAAAAAAGCCAGAAGTAAGCCATCTCAAGATATTTGGTTTTCCAGTGTTTGTACACATTCTGAAAGAAAGGAGAACTAAGCTAGACCCTTTAGGAAAGAAGGGAATATTTGTTGGATACTGTGAGGTCTCTAAGGCCTTCAAAATTTACATACCATGTTACCATCATATTGAGATCGACAGATATGTAACCTTTGATGAAGATGCAACACTTAATAAATCAAGGAGATGTCAGCTTGAAGAAGTATATAAAGAAGAGTTTGTAGCTCCCAGAGTTGCAGAACCAGTGAGGGATGTTACAAATACCCCTGATGATGAGATTCCAAAAGATCATGATATGACATAATCTCAAGAACCTCCCCAAATGACGATCTCTCACAAGAGAAATCCAACTTGGGTAAGGGAACTTATTCAAGATGGAGAGAAGTATGGTGCCCCAAAAGGAACCATGAGACAAATCAAGAAACCTAAGCCATTCTCTAGTTACATGGCTTTGATGTGTGATCTCATAGAAAAGGAGCCTACTTGCTTTGAATAAGCCATTCAAAAGAAAGAATGGGAAAATGCCATGATAGAAAAATACCAATCCATTATAAAGAATGATGTATGGGAAATAGTTCACAGACCTAAGAACAATATGTGGTATCTTCCAAATGATTATACAAGATAAAACATGTTGCAGATGGAAGTATTGAAAAACATAAAGCAAGGTTTGTAGCTCATGGAGTTTCTCAAAAGGAAGGCATTGATTATGAAGAGACATTTTCTCTTGTAGCCAGATACACTTCTATTAGAACCATCATAGTGCTTGCAGCCAAGATGAAGTGGAAGTTACACTAGATGGATGTGAAAACAACCTTCTTAAATGGTGTTACTGAAGAAGTGTATATAGAACAACCTCAAGGGTTTGAAGTTGAAGATAGAAAGACTCATGTCTGCAGATTGAATAAGGCTTTGTACGGGTTGAAGTAAGCTCCTAGATCTTGGCATGGAAAAATTGTCAGTTTCCTAACGAGCTTAGGATTTACCAAAAGTAAAGTTGATTCTAATCTTTACTTAATGGTTGTGAATGATGAGCCAGTTATACTATTGTTGTATGTGGATGACGTATTCTTAACTGGAGAAGAAAAGATCATCATTGATTGTAAGAAGAAGCTCGCTGCAAAATTTGAGATGAAAGACCAATGCATGATGCACTATTTCTTAGGTTTTGAAGTTTGGCAGAGCACACCCATGGAAACAAAGTTGAAGCTCATGGTTGATACTTCGTCAGAATTGGTTGATGCTACGTGTGAGATCGGAAGAGCATGAAGTGGAAGTTACACTAGATGGATGTGAAAACAACCTTCTTAAATGGTGTTACTGAAGAAGTGTCTATAGAACAACCTCAAGGGTTTGAAGTTGAAGATAGAAAGACTCATGTCTACAGGTTGAAGAAGGATTTGTACAGGTTGAAGTAAGCTCCTAGATGTTGGCATGGAAAAATTGACAGTTTCCTGATGAGCTTAGGCTTTACCAAAAGTAAAGTTGATTCTAACCTTTACTTAATGGTTGTGAATGATGAGTCAGTTATATTACTGTTGTATGTGGATGACGTATTCTTAATTGGAGAAGAAAATCTCATCATTGATTGTAAGAAGAAGCTCGTTGTAGAATTTGAGATGAAAGACCAATGCACGATGCACTATTTCTTAGGTTTTGAAGTTTGGCAAATCACACCCATGGAAACAAAGTTGAAGCTCATCGTTGATACTTCGTCATAATTGGTTGATGCTACGTTGTACAGATAGATCATTAGATCGTTGATGTATCCAATGAATACCAGGCCAATTATATGTTTTGTTGTGAACACCTTGAGTCAGTATCTGGTAGAGCCCAGACATATTCACCTTATTGCTGCAAAACATGTGATGAGATACCTTGTACATTGGACTTTGGTCTCTGTTGTAATGGAGATCATGACTTCAATCCGATTGGTTATATTGATTCAAATTGGGCTAGAAGTGTTTATGATAGAAATAACACTTTAGGATTTTTTTCATCCCGGGGTCAACCATGACTTCATGGCAGAGCAAGAATAAATCCAATATTTCTCTCAGCACGGCAGAAGCAGAATACATTGTTGCATGTTCTGCCAGTTGTGACGCCATATGGATTCGGAAGTTGTTGACAGGTCTATTAGATCTGGAGAAGGAAGCCACTGTGATTCTATGTGATAACTAGAGTTTCATAAAGATGACGGAGAACCATGTGTTCCATGACAATTCAAAGAACATAGAAATCTGGTATCACTATATTCGTGATATGGTGCAGAGGGGAGCCATAAAGATCCAATATGTTGGCACATATGA
>CBVK0102237289.1:0-12422 GCA_900067695.1 Picea abies
AAATATTCACTTTTATTTTAATTCCTCCACCATTTTTGAATGTTTTAACACTCACCTCATGATCCTTAAACTTTAAAAGTCAACCTTTTATAATTTACACCTTTTTCAAAAGACCATACACAAATGTTTTAAAGGAGCCCCCACACCTCCCGTCATGTTTGGCCTACAGACATTTGGGAGCCGCCGCATCTCACGATATAGCTTGCCTGTGGAAATGTGAAAAATTACCCATGGATTCGCCGAACCTCCCATTATGGATGGCCTGTGGAAATCTTGAATTTTACCCACGCCTGAAGTGTGCACAAGTGGCCGTCGCGACCTTCCAAAGGAGAGACCTGCGGAAATTTGGATATTGACACACCCTCTCCTTTAATTCAGAAACTTGATATTTACTGGTCTCACGGATCTCCAACCAGAAATGCTCTGATACCACTTGTTGGATTTTTTAAAGCCACAAATTAATTCCACAATAGAAAACCAAAGAAAAAACATATACAAATTCAATCACACAGGAGACAATAGTTTACGTGGTAAAACCCTCCTTCACCTCATGAGGGAAACATCCATGGGACATTGGTAACACCATTCTTATTCTTCAATAAATACGAGATTACAACCAGCATCCTGGAGAGGGCTTGAAGACCCTTGCTCAATATTTTTTTCTTAGACACATATATTTAAACAACTTCTCCCACGGTTACAATGAAACTAATTCATTAACTATATATTCTAATTTAGGTTGCCTTATCTCAACCAAAAGCTGAATAATAGGATCTAGATCCACATCCTGTGGGGATTTGTTGTCACCTTTTCAACATGATAGAGTACTACTTTATTTAGGATGTAAATTTTATCTTCGATAGAATATGATAACAGAAACACTCTAGAATAGGGACAATGCGGAAGTCTTTCCCTAACGTTGAAAATAAACACATAGAGAGACAACCTTCCCTCACATCTAAAATCCTTCTAGATATCATTAAACACATTCAACAAATTAGATTACCATAAAATGACATCCATGAACATTTAGTTTATGTTCAGGCATAGAATCAGGAAGAATAGAGTCAAAAGTGTCATTCTATATAAGTTAATACTAGTTGTTACCTCTACCTCAAGGCTTGGTTCTTGGTTCAAAATGAATAGTAATTGAAAAACCAAAAGACTTGGACTTGAATTTTGCACGTGCAACTTTCTAACTAGTCAGTCGTCACAACAAATTTAGCGATTGAAGAGGCCGTGCCAACACAGGGAAATCGATCTTGCAAAAATTTTATCAAGTTTTCCATTTTCTGTGAGAAATATGGCACCCTACAAGAACAAACTTGTTTGAAACATGCCAACAAATTTTTCATGTAGTCACATGCACATGCATGCAACTATATTAGGAATGTGTATACATGTAGTCTTCTGTGAACAAATTGTGTAATTGGTGGATCTAATTATAATCAGCTAGTCTAATTGTTTGAGAGATGTTATATATATGAGCATACCCATAGAGGTGAGAGTTCAATGTGTGTAGAGAGAAGAGTGTGTGTGAGGAGAGGATGGCTGTATGCTTGATATTGGTTATTGTAATTCTCCCTTGAATAATAAGAATATTGAATATCATTGTCCATGGTTTTATCCCACATTGGGTTTCCACATAATCACTTTGTCAATTGTGTGATTGTTGTTCTCTGTTTAATCTTGCTTGTTTATGCTCTGTTTATTCTCTATTTTCCTCCCACTACCTAACAGGTAGTATCAGAGTAGATGTACTGAGATGAGAAGATCTGCATGAGTATAAGAAAGTCATTTCGTGAGATTTTTTGTTTTGAAGAAAAGAAAAATCAACCAATTCCATCTATTAAAACCTAGACGTGGATATCTGTGTGTTACATGTTTAAACACATATTGGTTGTAGGGCGGCCATATTCTTTGACCTATCGCTCTGTGAAGATTAACGGGCATGATAACCTCTTTTCAATGTGTTGGATCAACGATAATGGCGATAAACTAGTTATCAACTATTTATCATTGCTCTACACATCTCTTTGGTGGGTTCATAACTGATGATCATCGTTGATCACATTTGTTTTAATCGTGTGCACTGATACCCTTGAAAAATCGTGGTATGAAAGGAATTTTGTTTTTGTTTTATTATGCACATAACACTAGGTATTTTGTTTTTGTTTTATTATGCACATAACACTAGGTATAATGCATAGACCTTTTTTTGCAACAAAAAATTCGCACAAATTATATTAGTATATAATTTTTTACATCATCAAAGTCCTTTGATCAAAAGAGACTAACACAATCCAATATGCCCCCACTGAGCTATAAACAAAAAAATGATCATAATACCTTACAGAAGATAAAAGTCTCCTCCATACTAATAAAAAACAAAGTATATCCTTGCACCTACTAAGTGTCCATTTTAACTTAAAAACAAAATTCCAAAAAACCAAAAGGTAACACTGGAAGAAATTAAAATATATCAATATGAAGAGTTGGTTTCGCTGTCTCTCTGTCCCAAAAGGAGTAATAAATTCTTCCAATTGTTTCCGAAAGTGCTTGCTTTCTGCCTCCTCACTTGAATCTCTAAAGATGTGCTCGAAGTAGATACAACAGAAGGAGGATACCAGGTCCCTAATTTTTCATTTCCACCCTTCAATATTAATGGCTTGGAGATTTCCTTTTTGATTTAGCCAATCAATTATCACCTTTGAGTCGCCCAATATATGAATATACTGAAGGTCCAAGTGCTTAGCAATGTTAAGTGTAGCCCAAGTTCCCATTAACTCTTCTTTTGTATTTGATCCAGCTCTGCAATTAAAGTGCCACCTATAATCCAGAGAATCACTGCATTTTATGGCACCCCCCTGCTCCACAATTTTATCCCCCTGCTACTGAAGTTCCATAAAAAAAGGCCAGTGCATATCCACTAATCTGGATGATCGGGCTCAATCTTAAACTCTACTTTTTAATTACACTAGGAATTGTTTCGAGGGAACCTAATATCTTGTGAAAAACTGCCCAGAATGATGACGATTTTCCTTCAAAGAGAAATCTGTTGCGATCCAACCAAATGTTCCAACATATAAGGACTAGATTTTTTTTTGATAACTCCTTGTTCTTACACCAGGCATCCATACAATTATTAAGTGTCTATCCCACCCAAGAGAAATTAAGATTTAGGACCTGTGATAATTTTTCCTAGACTGATATAGGAAAGGAACAATGAATAAAAAGGTGAGAATTATCTTTGGCCTGCAGTTTTCAAAAGAGACAGACACCCGGACCAAGCCAACCTTTTTTTTGTAATATGTCCCAATTTAAGAGTCTATTATCCGTTTCCAACCAAAAAAATAATATAAACTTCAATTGTACACTCCATTTCCACATATTTACCTTCCATCCTTTCCAAATCGGAAGATTCTGAGTAGAGATAATTGCCTCATAGCAGTTTTTGACAGTTAAATTTCTGTATAAATCACCACTAGACCATAAAAGTGAGTCATTTGTGTTCACATGGAGTGTGACCCCCGCTCTGTTTAACTCAACAGTATATGAAATCCAATCATTCACATGTATACCTATTATTTCCAATTCTTCGTCCCTTTTCCAAACCTCAACGTAGGTTATAGGATCCTGAGATTTTGATGCCTGAGCTAAAGTGATAACTTGTTTCCTATTTAAAAGTGTAATGAGCTCCGCACTGAGAAATGACTTGTCGCCGATACTGAGAATCCTATCTCACCCAATGGTAACAAGATGGCCTTCCCCAGGATGCTAGTTGAGTCAATGATTGATAACTAGTAGCGTACGAATAAGAATGGACCACACCCTTGAGACAGAATTAAGGTTATGAGAAGGCATTCTAATCCAATTAATTAGAGTTGAATTATGAAGATATTTGTCCATAATAACCTGGTACCAAATACTTCCCTGCATTAAAACCCTCCAAAAAGTAACAGTATTCAAAGCCAAATTAAAATGAAAAAGATTACAAAACCCCCAACCCCTGTTTCTTTTAGTTCTTGAAAGGATCTCCCATCTGCATAAATGATACTATTGGAAATTAGAACAACTATTCCATAAGAAGTGGAACATCACTTTACAGATCTTATTTATGACTGATCGAGGTAGAGATTCCATGGACATCCAATAGATAGGCTGGCCTTCCAGCACTAATTTTACCAAAATGTATCTTCCCCCTAGTGAAAGACACCTGTTATACCAACCTCCAATTTTCTTAGATAATTTTGAAACAAGCCACTCCCAATCAGCTACATGGTGAGGCCATGTCTTTAAAAAATACCCCAGGTATTTAAACCCACTGGATAGATCACTAAAGGAGTAAGGAAAGAGTGATTTGAAAGGGATCAGTTCGTCTTCAGTGAGACCTTCAAATTGTACAGTGGACTTTGTTTGATTCACTGAGATACTGGAGGCACTATAGAATAGGCCAATGATTTTGTTAATCTCCCTCCATTCTAATAAACTTTCCCTTGACATAATGATGAAATCATCCACGAATAGTAGATGAAAAATTTTAGTCAATCTAGAGACTTTTATACTTGTAATAATGCCTTCCTCAAAGCATTTTTTCAGCAATAAATTGAGACCTTCCATTACTAGGATGAAAAGAAGGGGGGATAAGGGACATCCTTGACGAACTCCCCTATCACTTCTAAAGAATTATGTAGGCTCCCCATTAACTAAAACAACAAAGAAAGATTAATTTACACAAGACATAGTCCAATTTGTCATCTGGATTCCCATTCCGTCTTTTAGAAGGATCAATCTTAAATGATCCCTATCAATACAATCGTAAGCTTTCCTTAAATCCAACTTTAAAACAAGGGATTTGAAATTTTTATTTTTTATGCTGTGGACACTTTCATGGGATGTCCTGATGGAATATTGAATGCACCTTCCTTTTAAAAATCCCATGTATTCAAAAGAGATTGACCTAGACAGAAACACTTTTAACTGATTGGCAATAATTTTGGAGATTACCTTCTAGCACAGGTTGCAAAGTGAAATAGGTCTATAATCATTAAATGTTTTTGGATTATTTGCCTTTGCAATCGATGCCAGGAACAATGAGTTTAGGCCACCCACAATAGAACCTAACCTTCTTGATTATTCGACCATAGCGAGGAGATCCTCCCCAATCAAATCAAAGAAGAATATAAAAAACTCAGTTTTCCACCCGTCTAGACCCAGAATCTTTTCCTTCTTAAAATGGATTAGAATTTCTTTCAGTTACTCGATGGTAACTGGAACATACAAAGATATAGACTCCTGTTAATTTAACATATGAGGAAATAAATCAATTACCTTGCATTGATCACTAGTGTTTGGAATGGATGACACCTTGTAAAATTCCTTAAAATAGTTGACAGTTTCATTCTTTAATGCATATTGATCACTGACTAAAACACCGTTCCCAGAGTTGATCTCCCAAATATGTTTTCTGACCCTATTATGATTAGAAAACTTATGAAAGTACTTTGTGTTGTTGTCCCCGCTCGTCAACCAGAGAGCTCTGCTACGAATATGCCAAACTTCGTCTTCACTTCGTACTATCCCATTTCTTTCCTATTCACACTGTCAAAGGAATAATTCGGCTACTTGGTTTGATGGATCACCTACCAAATATCGTATGTAATTATTTATATTTGATTCAAGCGAAATCAACTTGGCTTTTCTTCTTGCAATGTTATCTTTATTCTAGATTTTTTTTTTTTTAACACTTGTAATTTCCATAAGAGCCGTTTTTTTTTTCCCCCTTCGATCAGGAAAATGGGATCTGTCTAAGTCTTATAAATAAGATCCACAAACTCCTTATCATTGAGCCACAAATATTTGAACTTGAAAGGATAGATATTGTAAGATGAAGGTAATTCCATTTGAAATAAAACTGGCACATGGTCCGAAATGAATGGGAACTCTACCCAAGACCTGTAGAGACCAACCTCTGATAGTAGATAATCAAAAACCAGAATTCGGTCTAGTCTCCTTACGATCACCTCCTGACCGGTACAACCATTCCTCCAAGTAGGCACCAATTTTGTTGGTTTGATATCGATTAAAGTTTTGGAATGAAAGAGATATTTGTAGTAATCATCAATACTTCCATTCCCACCGTAACCTCCCCACGCCTCTTTAGCAGAAATATTGATATTGAAATCCCCCGCTATGATCAAATTTGGAATAGATAAAATTTCAATATCTTCAACTGATTTCATGAAAGGTATTTTGTTCGAGCATGGTCCATATAAATTAAGAAGAGCTAGCTCCCAAATTTAATAATCTTATTCCTGTTAATAGAATACCACCAACCGTGAGAAAAGGATCCAAAACATATAAAGTTGGGTCGCAGGTAACTAATATTCCCCCCGATGTTCCCACAGAGCTAACTAAACTTGAAACCCAGGAGGGGCGGAAAATATGAAGAAAATCTCTTGCTCTCTGTGTATTAACCAACGTTTCTTGAAAAAATATGATATCCAGACGAGTATGGTCCAATAGTCGACAAACAGAGGTAACTTTGAGGGTGCCTCCAATCCCTCTGACGTTTACTTAGAGTAACAACATTAATTAGCCCTCGCTAGGGATTTCAATGCTCTAAGAGGCCCACTGTCAGTGGAAGGGGGAAATGACTCTGTAGACTGTAATGAATTGTGTGCCAACGTTTTTCAACCACTTCGGGTTTTTAATAGTGAAAGTTCTATACCTAGGCCTCTAGACCAAGGGAATTCTCTACCCTCCTTCACTGAAATAACCTTGGAACTATAAGCCCCTGAAGGTGATTCATGAGTAAGTAAAGCCTTCCCCTGACAAGTGTGTAATTTTACAGTAGCATTGTAATCCCTAATGAACGGAATCAAGGAGTCAAGAATGGTGTTGAGAGAGGACTCCTCCTCCTCGGGTTCATGGTAACTTGACTCTAGTGAAGGTTCATTCAAAATTGGTAGAGTAGGAGAGGGTGTTTGATCTGGGTCCTGCATGAAAGTCTGATTATGAGCGGTAATAAGTGGTGACTCTGAAGAGAAGTTTGGGAGAACAACATTGTTTTCAACCACAAGTGGAACTGATGCCTTTCGAGGGTCATGGGGAGCCAATGCCTTCAGTGACACCGAAAAAGGAGGAGAATTAACCAAACCCAAAATAGGTATCCCATTTTTTGTAGATGTAGTACTATTTAACCAACCCGATTTTTCAAGGGCTTCCATTTCCCACAATGTAAGTGAAGAGTAAAGAGAGGTACATAAAAAATTCAACTTACTAGAAAGTGAGGGTTTCGGTTCTGACAGAAAAATAGGCCCAGACTCATAGTGCATTGTAGCATCATCGAGGGAGTCCACTTCCATCATGTAATCTGGCGGGTCTTCCTATATGAGAGTGTCTTCGGATTTTTTGTCATTCAACTTACCACTAAAATCATGCCAAAGGTGGCCTGTACAACGACACTAGCTACATATAAAAGGAATACCCTGTTAATCTAACCTCTGTTTGAAGTCACGTCCATGCCACTCGATATCCAACATATCTGGTAGTCCTTCATGTATATAAATTTCCACAAGAATCCTCCCCACTTTCCTAGCGACATTAACCAATGTCATTTCATCCAAGGAGATAAAACGACCCAAAGCACCACCTATTTCCTTCAATGCCCCCTCATTCCAGAAATGTATAGGGAGGCCTGACATAAGGACCCATAAATGATTAGGTCGGAAATTCTTAGTCAGTGGGTCAAAATCCACCCTTCAGTGGGTCAAAATCCACCCTCAAACATTTTTACATCACACTGCTACCTCCTAGAACCCAAAAATTGTTTAATAAGAGAGTAGCATCCTCCAGACTTTTTCAAATAAACCCCATCCAACCCTTTGTGAGGTAGAGGAATTATGGAGCATACCCAAGGAGGGGCACCCATGTCAGTTTCATTCAGTCGAAAAAAGGAGTCGCTGCCAAATATTAATAACAAAGTCTCCCTACCAACCCGCACAAGGCTAGTCTGCAGGTCTCTTCGAGACCCACATCCACCCCCAACACCATCCTTTAGACTCTCTTATTCTCTTTCCAAACCTTCTTTCGAACACCAGTTTGTGTGGTTTAATGAAATCCTATGTCTACCTACCAAGGCATTCCTCTTATCACTCCTACAGAAATGTGAGTCAATCTCCTGACCCTGCAGAGAAGGAGTTGAGCTTGTAACCACAGGGAAAGCTGCACATTGAAGTTTAGTAGGAAAAGGTGGAAGCGTGGGATAAGAAATAGGGTTTGTTCCCAGGGAAGAAGCATTAATTCCTGGATGGTATGCTAGTTGGTTAAATGTGTGATTTGAAATGCCCGAATTCACACCAGCTAAACCAGACTTCTTGATAAGACCCCTTCTCTTCCAAACAGACTCAACCTCCAGTTTATTAAAAGTTGTGACATCTTCACAAAGGTCATCATTTACCTCCAAGTCCATGATGCCAACACTTGTTTAGCACTAAGACTAGGAAAAAAACATGGTGTTAATGCCAAGAGTGGACAAAAGTGATAAAGAAAACCAAAAATCCAATGGTCAAGAGTATCAACTCTCTCTAAACAATATTAAAGCCACTAAACCTGTAGCCCGTCAAACGAAAAGCAGAGTGCCCCCACCAAGAGAAAATTTAACTGCTAAAAACTCGGTTCAGTTTCCAAAGAAAGTAAATAAAAACCCTTACCCTAGTGACGAGAAGTTAATGACACCTTAATCATTGTCATGAATCACTAAAGACAAAGAGGGATCTCGAAAGAAATTTCTACAAACCGAAGGAAAATATCCTAAAGCTCACTGACAAACCCAAAAAAAGAAATAGTGCCTGCTAAACACCAAACAAGGCAGAGGCAAGTTGCTAAACCCCATACTAGGCAGAACCAATCAAACAGGAAGTCAACTCTCCTCCATTAGAGAACCTCCATGGTTCTCTCCCAGTTGCAGACTTCGAAATTTCTCCTCCCACACACAAAATCTCACATAATCATCCAATCATAATGTTGGCATTATAATGCATAGACTTACTAGGTATAATAGTGGAAAGAGGTATGAACACTTATGTTTAATTATGAAAATGAATAATTGCCTTTATAAATGGGTGGATTGAAGAGGTGTATTTTTTTAAATAAAATGTTTTTAAAACATACATATAATATATATGTTTTAAAACTTTTTAATTAATATTTTATATTTTGGGGTTTAATTTTGAAATATATAATATTGTTTCTTCACAGCTTTAGTTTTTTTGGGAGGTTTTTGCTAATGGAAAAAGTGTATAGCTCAAAGTTTGAGGTGGAGAAATTCAATCGAAATAATAACCTTAAATTATGGAATCTCAAGGTGGGGGATTTTCTCATACAACGAGGCAACAACAAGAGTGGTGATGGTTGAGCCACGATCAAGGAAAAAAAAATATTGATTGCATGTAAATGGGCATACGTCTGTATTACCTCGATAGGCATGCATACCCCTGGTTTATCAGGTCACCTATGAAAATTCTAAACATAGATTTAGGTAGATTAAATATGTGGGGTGACATGTGTGTTGGGTTAACCTTCACTCAGTGAAAGAGTTAATGAGTTAAATCTGGTTTTTAGGTCAAAGTAGGTGGTTTTTCGGGTCCATATATTTTGGCTAGCTTGTGGTATTGTGTCCATGGATTGCATGTAATGAAGCCCATAAAAGGCTTGGTGAACTCCATTGTAAATGGGCCTGGAGGTAACCGGTGAAAGATTTCTTGGTTGGATTTGGTCAAGGGAATTTTCATGTAAAGTCCCTGTAGGTGAGAGACAAAGGTTCACTTGGGTTGGTTTGGTTGGATTTGGTCAAAGTTGTTCGAATGCAAAGTTCAATGTGGAGCAGTATGTTCAGGTTAGAAAGGTGGGTCTGTAGAAAGGCTGATGTGTTGGCAAGTTAATCAAGTGTTTGAGAATATATGTTGAAGGTAAGTTCATATCCATGGAACTTGGAAAGTATTGCAAGGAAGCAGGGATTGAATAGGCATGTTCAGTAATGCCAAGCTGCAACAATAGTTTTGGACAAAAGCGGTTGTGTTATCTGGTAACTTGGTCACCATCGATTGAAAAAGACAGGAAGATTCAAGAATAAGTATGAACATGTCATCTAGTGATTACTCAAGCGTGAACTTATTTGGTTGTGATGCCTATGTTTTTATTATCATTCTAAGTAGGATCTAGATCAAAAAGGTATATCTTTGATATGGTGATGATGTTAAGGGATGCATATTGTGGGATCCTACTACCCACATAATCATCCTGGACAAAGATGCAGTGTTTGATGAATCTCCTTTTATAAAATATGAAAGGTTCAAAGCATGAATGGTAGTAGAAGGGTGTTTGGAAGGTATTGATTTCCATGAAAGTTTCTCACCAATTGTTAAAATCTTGTTTCTATTCATGTTGTGTTATCACTAGTTGTTTTAGTACAACTAGATGTTAAAATTGTTTTACATGGATTTTTTTGGATAAGGGGATGTATTTGGAACAACCAGAACGATTATCCCAATTCTTGATGTTGATAACGTGTAAAAGGTTGTCCTTTAATCATTACCTAAATTGTATTGAACCCTTTGCATCAAAAATATTCTTGACAACTCGTTGTAGCTCTATGTTTATTAAGATGTTTTCGGACATAAAGAGTTGTTGGGACGTGTGCATTTTTATTTTTATAGAGAAATAATGAATGAACATTTTTATAATAAAAAAACATTTTCACATTCTTATAGGATAAAATTGCTTGCAAAATATGGAGAACATGAAACAATTAGTTATTGGATGTATCTTGTGGTCTAAGGAATGGTCCTTTACCAAAAAATAGAGACATAAGGACTATGATGTTCCTCTAGGAATCATGTTTCATGCATGAATTCCTAAAACACCTTTATGTCCTCCCACTTCACCAATAGGTACTTTACCCATATGAGACTTTAGTGGCATACCTTCTCCATGCAAAATAATACATATAGATGTTGGAAATTTGGTTATCATTGATGTCAACGTTGATAAATAGGTGAAGCATCATTGATTGATTGGTTTGAGAAGCATTGTCAATATTGGACATATTGTTATGAAGGTGACTTTAATGTCAAGAATTGTAACTATTGGACATAATGTTATGAAGGTGACTTGAATGTCAAGCATTGTCAATATTGGAAATAATGTAATGAAGGTGACTTGAATATCAATAGAAAGATATTATTGACTAATATATTGTATGATCTTGATACACTCATCCTATATTCTATAAGGTTGATATTGTCTCATTAACATCCTTGCACAAAAGAAGAAATTATGAAGAAACTGTCCAGATAAATAGGGTAAATGGATAATCCAATATGGATCCATACAAATCACAAATAAAGAAGTTAATAAAACATGGTTCATTAAAAGTGATTCAGAAAATATCAATTGAAGAAGAGTCTAGAGATGAGACAAAATGTCAATGGTGAATGTTTGGTGAGGAAGAATTGACACCATTGAGTCACAAGTTGAGTCGATTCAAACAACAATAAGGTCGACTATATTGAAGTAGATTGAATGCAATAAAAGTCGAATACAATTCGACCGTTTGCAAGCCTACAGATTGACAGAAGTTGGAGAAGACAAGTCGATCAATTTTAAGAAAATTCGACCAACTAAAGGTCTAAGTCGAAGGAAAATTGAGTTGAGAAATACAAATCAGCCAAAGCAAGTCGAGACGACCCAAGTCGAATTTCTCAAGTTAGTCAAAGAAATTTGAGACAAGCCAATTTGAATTTATCAAGTCAGTTTTCTTCCAAGTTGATTTGGTCCAAGAAAGATGTAACCTAAAGGTCGAAGTCAAAAAAAACTTAAATACAAGTTAGGTCGAGGTTGAAGCAATATGGGTCAACTAGAATTGAAATACTCAAGTCGAAATTTCTCCTAGTTGATTCAACCAAAAATAAGTTTGTCAGTCGAATGAGGAAGAAAATACGAAAAAGGGTGAGACCAAGTCAAATATTTAGTTACTAGCAGAGGAGAGGGAACCAGTTTTAATATAACCATCAATCAAAATGTTTAGAAGTTGAGTTTAAATAATCACCAAAAAAGGATATATGTGGAGGTTGATTTAGACATTCAAGAAAAGGTAATATGTACTGAATTCGATCTAGAATCATACGACGAAAGGAAAATCTAGGTAAGTTTCCTTCAAAGAACCATCTGTACTGGCCACCTCACACACTTTTTGGGGAAATTTCCCACCTATTGGCTAAATGGAAATGTTCTGAAAAAAAATCATGTCATAGAATTTTAAAATTCATTTCCATCACTTTAGAATATTCATACAAAAATCGATGTCTAAATTGTTGTACAAAAATCAATTAATAAAAGTACCCATTTGTGTTAATTAAATG
>CBVK0102237290.1:0-11945 GCA_900067695.1 Picea abies
ATATATATATATATATATATATATAATGGATTGAATGAAAGTTCATTCTATCAGGTTGGTGTCTGTTTACAAGCTGAGTCTTGTCATAAGGATTGGATTCCTCACATCTCATTTGGATCTGAGATCAACAAGTTGGGTCTTGTTATGAGGCTTGAATTCCTCATTTCTCAGTTGGATTTGAGAAGTACAAGTCGGGTCTTGTATCAGAGAGTTGGATATCTCATATTGAGTTAAAGTTGAACATATTAAAAGATTGATTTTATATGTATTCATTCAAGTTAAATAAATAAAAGAATGATATTTTATCTACTTCATACAATTTTTGTTATACATGTTTATGAATAATTAATTGCACTACACATATATTATTCAGTTAATTTAGTTAATCTATGATAGTGTGAAAAGTAGCCAAAAGTTTCAAACACTAATTCACCTTCCCCTCTCAGTGTGAGTGTGTATTTCCAACAATAGAGTCTTCTTGAGAAACCAAACTTCTCTTAAGAGTGATATATAGGAAAATAAAAAAGGCCTTATTAAGGAAAATAATTGCACCTATGAATGGTATATGGGAATAACTCATATGATTGGTTTACCTTGGGTGAGTCTACATAGGATTAAGATCCAAGGACTTAGGTCCTAATGGTTCCAAATAAGGACCATGGTCCATGCAAAGGGCCCCTCATCATAATTACTATTCCTATATTGTTGAGAGGTCATTTGTAGTGGTATGAGGACTTGAGTCTATCCTTGGATGCCTACAACCTTCTTATAGGACCTAAGGAAATTGTTTGTTCCTAAAACCATGCTTATAGCCTTGAGAACCATATATAGTGCTCAAAACATCAAATTAGGATGGACCTATGAGCTTGATATCTTGTGTACAAAGGATGGGTGTTGTGGTCCAAGACATGGTTTAGTACCAATACATAGAGAGATGGGCCCTAAGATATGTTCCTCTAGGTCTTGTGTCTCATGGACAAGGTCCCAAAAAAAACCTAAGGCTCTATTCCGAGAAATTTATTTGTACCTATGAGTGGTGTATGGGAATAACTATAATGATTGGTGTAGTACCTAGGGTGATTTTGTTTAGAAGTACGAGCCAAGGAATTAGATCCTAACAATTCTAGGTGAGGATAATGGTCAATGCAAGGGCCTCCATAGTGCTATTACTATTTATAGGAATTGGATAAAACACCATTAAAAGGTCATGTGTGGTGGTTTGAGAAGTTGTGACTTTTTTTGGATGCTTAAAATGTTTTTATAAGTCCTAAAAAACCGTTTTCCTCCCACGACTATGTCAAAAACCTCATGAACCATAGCTAGTGCTCAAAACATCTAATTAGGATATAACTAAGAGATTGATATCATGTGTATAGAGGATTGGCCTTGTGTTCTACGAAAATATTTACGACCAAAACCTATAGAAATAGGCCCTAATACCTACTCCTCTAGGACTAATGTCTCATGCACAAGGTCCTAGAAAACAACAAATTCCACTAATCACCCTAAACAACATTAACCATTATATTCAATGAACAATGTAACCCATCACCCATATAAAATATAATATAAACCCTAAACTCTATAACCCTTAAACCGTATAACCCTTTTAACATAATACATATAACACACATAACCCCTAACCTTATAATCCATATTTCCCCTATAACCCTTAAACCTTATAACCCTTTTAACATAATACATAAAACACATGTAACCCCTAACCTTATAATCCATATTTCCCCTAAGCCCTGACCAGTGACCCCTAAAATCTATAATCTGTAATTATTGTAGCCATTAACCCCTAACCTTTATAATTATAACCCACATAATGAATAACCCTTATAACCACTCACACCCCTAACTCATAACACCTATAACACCCATCACACCTAACACCTCTAATATCAAACATGTATAACCCTTGAAAATCTCCAACCTAAACAAATATTAATTTCTCAACATTATAACCCTGACCACTACCATACACCTTAACACTATTCAAATTACCAAGGATGATCACATACTTTATTTACCATACAAAAATTCATGCATAAGAAGAATACTATACAAAAATTCATAATTCATACCTAAGAAGAATATGTGTATGTAATATGCAATAAAACAATAATTGGGATTTAAAATTATCTAAAATTGAATATATATGTAGCAAAATGAGCATTCATCATAGAAAACCACCCATTCAATGATTGAAAAATGGACTTATTTTATGGAAACATGGAAAGGAGAGGTTATATTGGAGTTGATGACCTCAAGAGACTAGTTATAACATTAAATGAGACCTCTTCAATATTTTGTTGGGAAGGACGAGTTGAAATTATATATATTTCCTCTTTAAGAAAGGATTTTTTCTACTAATGGGAAAGATGGCGGCCTCATATCTCATTAGTTGCACAATGTGCACAATGTTGTTTTGAAAGTATGATGAAGAATTTTTTTTTATTGGTGTTAAGTATAAATGTTTAATTATTTATATAATCATAGATTAAATATAATATTTTTATTCTAATATCAAATTGAAATGATGAAAGTATTCATTCGACAACATACCTTCCATAGATTAAATATAGTAATTTTATTTTGATATCTAATTGACATACCTTCCATAGATTAAATATAGTAATTCTATTTTGATATTTAATTGAAGTGATGTACAAATTCATGTGAAATCATATATTTCCATTTTCTATAATTGGGAGAATGTTCCTAAGTGTTGAATAGTGAGATTTTACATGAATTCAATACACATTTTGTTAATTGAATGATAGAAATTATTCTATTGAATAGAACTAGGTGCGTCATGGAAATTTTTATGTGGAACTTGAGGTTGTGGCGCTTTTGGAAGCCATTTATTTTTTGAAAAATATGTGAAAAGGGTCGATCCTTAGTAATTGTGTTGTGAATCCCTCTAAGAGTGTTGTAGCGTAAATGAATCATGTAAAGAATAAATCTCTTACGCTCTTTCTAAACCTAAGATAGAATAGATATGTAAACGACATATTTTCTGGGATCTAATTCATACATGAAAATGATTTTCAAATTGATGAAATGGAAGGCTTACCCAGTGATCCGACAGTTATTCCTGCACGCTCTTTAGCTGCTAACTTCCACTAAGGCCCTTTTCTCTTACCAGCTTAGATATGCACGCATAGAAACACATAAACCTTTCACAAGATCAAACTAATCATGTATAAATTAATTATAGATATAATTATGTTTTATAACACACAAAAACATTAATTTTCCACATGGAAATATAAGAATTACATACACATACAATTAGATGGAAACATCCTCTACATATTATATTGGTAAAAAAAATGGATTACACATTACAAAGAAGTTGATGCAGTCCTTTCCCAAGTTCCTTGCCCAAGCTTCGTAATCAAATTGCTAGAATAAGTTTTCTTTCTCCTTTCTCCCCTTTTTTCCAATGAGATAACCCCATTATTTATAGGTAGTAGATATAATATGAATGCGTAGTTTGGATAAGATATCCATGCCCAAGATGAAAAGATTCTCAAGGTAGAAACATGAATAATCTGGGGTTTAATATCATCTCATGAAACCAATCCTAAATAGGGAGTAACAGACCCAATCACACCCTTCATTCTTGTAGGGAGCGACCAGTCTCCCTTTGCAAGAGGACAAGGATTGACCAACACTTTTTGGTCACGGGACGTAAAAAGGAAACTAGTGACTAGGTTAAAAAGTACTACAAACTCACGGGAAAAGTGGAATAATTTAGTGGTTCAGACTGCTAACCTATAGATGATACCCATTAAGTGATCATGTGGAAAACCATTGTATAACAAATGCCCCTTAAAGTGTGAGGTCCAAAGAGGTGTTTGATCGCTGAAATACTTTACAAAAATAATCACAAAACATTGAGCGAAGGAACGTCGAATGAAACCATCATCAGTTTGGCATAATAATAACATCCCTGAGGTGGGCATACCCATGCTTGGTAATAAAAACTAAGCATAACTGCCAAAAATAATACACTGCGGATCCATGCATAACACAAAGAATTAGATCATGGCCATGAAAAAATACACTGTGGATATATGTCAAAAGTGAAAACATAGCCACGACCCAATACAAATGTGGATCTATGTCACAATATACAATTCAATGAGAGGAATCGATGCCCGAGTGATATCTGAAGTACTCATGAATAACTCCATTGAAGTACTCGTGCAAAGAATATAACACATACCCAACATTTTCCCCTACATTTGAAGTACCTTTTTTCTTATTTGTTGGTTTCCCTTTGACAACTCGTGACCAGAAAGTGTTGGTCGCTCCTTGTCCTCTTGGAAAGGGTGATTGGTCATTCCCTGCAAGAATGCAGGGCGTGACCGAGTTTGTTACTCCCTATTTAGGATTGGTTTCGTAAGATGAGATTAAACCCTAGATTCTTTGTGGTTCAATCTCGAGAATATTTTCATATTGGGTATGGAGATCTTATCCAAACTACCCTTTGATCTTATATCTACTGTCCTATAAATAATGGGGGTCTCTCATGGGAAAAAACGAGAGAAAGGAGAAAGAAAACTTATTCTGACAGTTTGATTACGGAGCTTGGGCAAGGAACTTGGGAAAGCACTGCATCGACTTCTTTGTAACACATAATCCATTTGTTTTATCAATATAAGATGTACAATATGTTTCCCTCTACTTGGATGTGTATGTAATTCTTATATTTTCTTGTCGAGAATTAATGGTTTCGTGTGTTATGATACATAATTAGATCTATCATTTAATTATACATGATTAGTTTGATTTTGTGAAAGGTTTTTGTGTCTCTATGTGTGCAGATTTAAGCTGGTAAGAGTGAAGGGCATCTTCTTGGAAGCTACAAGCTAAGAAGTGTGCAGAGACAACCGTCAGATCACTAGGTAAGCCTTCCATTCCATCAATTTGCAGATCATTTTCATGTATGAACTAGATCTAAGATAATTTGTTGTTTACATCTCTATTATGTATTAGGTCTAGGAAGAGCCTAAGGGAGTTATCTCCTATCGGGTACATTTACCCTACAACTGATTCGTGATTCCACTAGGGATGTCATTGTTGTTTATTCGGTTTCTTCCTCAACTTTTAAATTCATATTCTCAAGATATTTTCTTGTTGTAAGCTCGATTCATTTTTCTTGATCTGTCAGTAAGTCTTTTATGTGGCTATTTGAAAATTTTCAAACTTAGATCTGATATATTTGTCTAATATCTATTAGTTTTCACTCTTGTCAATCGCGATCGCGGGTTATATGTTCCCATAGAGTGACAAAAACCTTGTGGTCACCAACTTCTCCATTGTAGGGAGCGACCCAACCCTTCTAGTCGCTTGCTTCTCCATTGTAGGGAGTGATCACATCGAAAAATTACACTACCAAGAGTGACCAGAACCTTTTGGTCACCCTCTAGCCCTATAAAAGGAGTGACTAGTACTTTGTGGTCTCCTTGTGGTCATTAACAAGGAGCAACTAGGAACTAAAAGCCATTTTTTGAAGGGGTATTCTTCAAACAAAGCCCAAATCCGTGTATGTCCTTTTTTCCATCCCTCTAGATCTTTCAAATATCTATCCAAAAAAAAATTCAAAGTCATTTTCAAATTTTGACATGTGTGCTAATTCATTTATTTGATTAAAAGAATTTTTTGTTTTGTGGGGTAAAGGTTAGGTCATATAATCCCATTCCCTTGGGATTTTAGTGTTGATGGTACTTTTGTGAGAGAGTCCACTTATTTTTAAAAATCTTTTGGGTGTTCCTTTAGATTTGATTCCATTGCTTAAAAAAAGCCAACTGTCTCGATTTGCATCTCATCTTAGAGTGCAATCCTTTTTCAAGTTATTTGAAAAAAAAAAAAATTACCTTTGAAAGCTTGGTTTTTAAGTTAAAGGCATTCTTATGCTTGAATTTGTTTCCTTGGGTGATGCTTCATAGTTAGAGTGTTTTGGTATATAGTTGAAAAGGGCATGTATTTGATTTTTCAAATACATTTATTTGATAGTTTGGCATCATTCCTCTTTCTATTTAAATAGGAAAATCGAAAATTTGCATGATATTGAGTGCTTGTTGATATTAAGAAGAAAATAACTATTCTCCTTCTCGTAGATAGAATTGATTGAAAATAAATGATTGCATGTCATTACTTTTGCATTCTATTGGAGTCGAGACTACACATCATTAGTTTCATCTCTGTGAACCTTTCTGCATTAAAACGGCCATTAAAATCAACCAACGCATTAATAAAAATAAACTAGAAATTTTTGTTTCTAGTGCACCAATCATATCTTAGAGCTAGAGACTTTGGATTAGGAAAAGTGAGTAAATTGTCCAAGACTGCTAATCAAGACTGTAGAACACTAAAGAGGGGAAAAGTAAAATTGTCGTATAGGCATAGCCGGTAACCCTTTCTAACACAGGGGCTAAACATAAGGTCACGTGCAGAAGAGCAATGGAGATTACCCCTCCAAAGCTTGACCAATCATAGTGGAAATAACATATATTGGGGGTTTTTCTTGAGTGTTATTGGTTCATTTGGTTTGAGTTCTTCGTGAATCTGGAATCCATTAGAGGTCCTTAGGAGTATTATCAGTCCACTTGTATTCAGTCCTCTGGAATAACTTCAAACTTTGTTTTCCTTCCCATACGTTCGGTCCCGATTGTCGAGTGTACTCCCTTGGAGGACGACTACGAGTTGGTAACCTTAGTGACGTTTCCTAGGTATATATAGAAGTGACTGTGGGGGGATTCCCATGGTACCTGAGGGAGACGTCGTATCACACTTTCAGTAGCCTTAGAGGTCGACCCTGCGAAGCGAGGGTTGCTTGCAATGAGAAGGGATGTTACATGGAGGTCAGGGTAACTGCTTCTCATATATTTGCTGACAACTTGACATTCCGCCCTTGAAAGATCCTTTTATCTACTATTTCTTGGTTTATTACCTATTGATTTCTTAGGGGTATGTTTAGTCCACATTTGTAGTTGTCCTTAGATAATTTTATTTTACTTTAACTAAGGTCGACCAATGTATTCGTAGATCTCGTAGAATGCAAGGTCTACCTCCTCAGGGGAAAGAACCTACACAAAATTGTTATAACAAAGGATGGTTGAAGAAATAACTTCTCAACCTGAGAGTGTAGCTCCTAGAAGTGACCAAAACACAAAATAACCGATTACAACCTTTGTGGAAGGCATGGGATCTTACACAAATCCCCTTTAAGTGATCTACCTGGCCTACTACTCATTGAACAACCATCCATGACATTTTTTATGCTTATTCTTTGTATTGTTTTTCGATCAATTCATCCACTAGAAAATACTTTGGCATGAACTCACTGACATTTGAATTTACATTGGGAATTTCACCTCCTCTATCCACAAGTCTTGTAGTTGATTCTGCCAGAGAATAATATGAAACTATTGGTGTTTCTTCTTTATTAGGAACATTTTTGAAACATGTTAATACGACAAAACCACTGGAAAATACATCTATATTTGCACATGGACCAGGTAATATTCCTTCTTCACTAGTCCCACATATGCATACACCAAGTTATTTACTTGTTCATCCCATCTATCATATGGCCAACAGTCAAGGAATTCATACAGTCCACTCATTCTACATCTCAAACTTTACAAATGGGGAGTTATTATATACCCTTCATTGGAGGTCAATCTTTAATTAGAGGCCGACCCTTCGCTAAATGGAAATCCTCAGACATGTGTCAAGCTCTTATGTGGGGGAAAAAACAACCATCCTGGGGGAAAACCACTCCTACAGGTCCTTCCATCCCTATTACTACATGTTTGTACCTTGGCCAACCATTTTCACGAGTTGTGAATCCTTTATTGGGTCAACCTAATCTAGTGGACATTCCCAATCAATCTATGAACCCCATGATTCCAATACAACAACTCCCTTAACCATCGTATATGGGAGGATAATTAGGGAAAACTTAATACATAGGGGGACCTTCAGGTTAGCCACAATACGTAGGAGGACCATATGGTTTTGAAATATCATCACAACCTCTGTATGGTCCTACTAGTACTCCCATGACACATAATTACCACCAGTACCCATGGGTCAACCAACAACTTCCATTCTTGGCTATGTTGGATCTACTAGATTCATCACGCTTAACCAGTGATCCGATATGTCATTCCCCACTTTGGGCTCCCATCCTTGCCAAACTACCTTCGGACATCCCCAAGTTCAATGGAAAACTTGGGGAAGATCCTAATAACCATGTAATGACCTTCGATCTCTAGTGTTCTTTGAACTCCTTTATGGATGATTCCATTATGTTATGACTTTTCCAAAGAACACTCATGAGTTTGGTGGTAAAATGGTATATTGAAGTGCCGTGAAAATCCTTTGTCGATTTTAATTCTCTTGCAATGTCATTTATGACTCACTTCCAATTTCCCATCCGAGATGAAACCGGTACAGAGATTTTGACTTCTCTTAAGAAATCTTCTTCCACTCACATTTCTAATCATATATATGAGTGGAGGAGGAGGGGACGGTTAATTAAAGATACCATTCTAGATCAACTCTTAGCAGATTGGTTTACGAAGTCACTTTTTCCACCTATCGCCAGAGATGTCACTATGGGAGATTTTGTTCCTGAGAAGTAGGCCATTATTTATGCTCAATATTTAGATATGGTATATTCACAGTGAGGCATACTATACGATTTGATCCCTCATGCTCCTCGATCGTCAACTGATCTGTTAAAACCATCCCCAAGAACCCATGTTGATGGCATAGTGGGTTTCGTAAAACTACAGTCTGCCACACAATCATAGACTTGTATGAATACCAAACCTCCTCCCTCTCCTGCACAAACCTCTTAGGTGAATGTGTTCTGATCCACTTCATCTCAACCATCCAAAGTCAATAAGAAAAATAAGGGAAAATGCAAAAAATCTTCTAACCAGCAGGAGACTATATAAATCCAAGATCCTAATGATGGGGGAAAAAACAAAAGAAAGAAAAAATATCCTTGCATGGTGTTTAAGGAAGATCACTTCATCAAAGAATGTCCTCGCCCTATAGAGGTTCATCGATATCTCGAGCGAGGGGGGTCTCCTTCAAAAACATTGATATTAACCAATCCTTTCCCCTAGCAACAACAAATGATCACACAAGTTCCTTCACCCTCACCTAGGGGCAATGTAGAGTCCTCAATCACAAATTCCATGATGGTTAAATCCACCGTGGCACTAACCACCATAGAAAAGAACTATGACTCCCAAGAAGGGCAGACTTCATCTAAGGATCCTCCATCGACTACTCCACCCAATGGACCTCTCACATTATAGAAATCGGCTTTTGAACCTACCATATGCCCTCTAAAATGGGTATTTCGACGAACCACTCATAATTTGAATGCTCAGGAATCCAAACACTATAGTATAGTGGAAGATATTTCCTAGGCCTCGTGTGCCATGTCAACACTTGAAGTAACACAAAATTGTCCTTCATTGCGGAAAGCCTTTCTATCAGCCATAGGGGGAATTAACCTTCAGAGTCTAAAATTATTTCCTTTGACATAGAACAAAGTGAGTCATTTCTCTCACACCAACTGGCATTGCAAATTACAATTCAGTGTTTGAACAAGAATATATTTTTTACGGTGATCAACAAAGGAGTGACCACTTGCATTATGTCTTTTTCATGTTGGAAATCCGTTGGTTCTCCAAAGCTCACCACATATCTAACCATTCTAAAATATTTTGATGGACATTATTTAAAACCTTACAGAAATCTCCCCTCCTTACCCATCAAGATTGGGGGTAAGATTGTCTCCGTAGAAGTCAAAGTGGTGGATGTTGCACTCGACTATAATGGTTCATAAGTTCATTGATTATGAAAAATATTCTTGTCATGTGCCTATCAATGGGATCTCCTTTGTATAACCATCAGGATATGTAGTGCCTTGTACATAGGTGTGTGGTGTGACTGTCTCTCTTTTTGTGTACATCATATCCAATAATCCAAAAATATTTATTTTTAGGATTTCACTATGTGTGTTGACCTTGGAATCTAGTTTATGTGTGTTGACATGATTCTAGGGATGTTTTTGAGATGGGTAAATCCATTGAACTTGAGGTACATGTCTCAAAAATGACATACATGGAGAGGTTTTTCCTTGCATTTCCCTCTTTTCATTATTAACCTTCCATATTGTCGACACTATACCTTGGGTTCCCACCATTTCATTGTTTAAATGGTCGCATTTTACTACCACTTCTGTCTTGCTTCTCATTGTTGCTAGATCATTTTCTTCCATTACTTATTTCATCACAAACATGTTTTACCGCTAGCCACCTACTTGCCTCCATTTTCAACACCCCTAGTTAAGAGATGTCATTATAAGTGGTCATCATTTTCCATGTCTAGTTGCAGTCCATTGCTTTAGTCACATTCCATGCACCTGGAACTTCTTTGCAAACCACTCATTCTCGCCATTCGAGATTATCGTTACCCCTTTTTCGCACTCGGTAATTGACCATGAAAAAGTTACACCCTGGAGTCTCTTTTAAGCTTTTTTTAAACTACCTAAACATGAAAATATTTTCGAGTGAGATTTTTTTGTTTCACACTCATTAAATGGATCTAAAAGGACGTTTATCTAGTGTAAGTTTACCCCTTTTTCAGAAAATATGGACTAATTAAGAAAAAATAATACTATATTCCACCTTAGCTAGAAGAGTTCTCCCTTGTATTCTTTTATCCTTTTTCGAAATCAGGAGAGTAAATTTACAAAAAAGAACACCCTTGGATTCGTCTTTGTCTTTCCAAAATCTCTAAATATGAAATGAAAAAATGAGCACTATTATCTGCCCCATGCTTGCATATAAATCCATGGGTGAGAACATTGAGCATACTTTTATTTTATTTCACACTCGTTAAACATGAAAGAAGGAAAAAGAGTGTGGGTTTTTTACATTTATTCATATTCACAAATGGTAGTTGTCTATTGATTAACCCTTGAACAATGCACATGTTTTATGTCTCTATCCAACAATTGGCTTATCCATTGCCTCTAAGTCATTACCATCTCCATGAGTTCTCGAAATCTTTTGACTGGTTACTATTCAATTCATCCATGGAGAGTATTTTGGTCATTAAAGAATCAATGCTACCAATTCAAGTCATTTGTCGTGTCGTTTTGTTCAAGGGAAGTAAGCCTTTGTCAACCAATTTCAGTCCTTTAGCCCATTCATCGTGATCATCCCTAAGTTAATTATGCTCTACTCTTATGCTCTCCACACCATATACCTTTATATGTTTCATGTTGATTCATAGGGGATACATCAAGGACCTCCTTCGATGGATTTCATCATGTTGACTCCAAATAATTATCCAAGTTTGAAATATAGAAACCAAAAAATACCCTGGGACTTGCAGACATCAGTGGAAACTTCCCTTGAATTTAGGTAGTGGTTTTACATCATTAGTTCCTGTTGAATGAACATGCGAGTGTTCAACTTCAACTCATCTATTCACACTCGATATATTGTACTAGACATCTTGGGGTCCATCATCATAATCGGTGGATTACCTCACGTATGTTAAAGGTATACATCAATGACCAGTAATAAGACGGTTTCTACCATGCTTGACATAAGCTCATTTATTCACATGTTGTCTATTCATACCATTGGTATTTGGGACAAATACATTGGGTTGGGATGACCACATTCCTTGATGGCATTCCCTCCCAAGTTGCCAGTTTCGGGCCGACATATTATCGCCGGGCCGACATATTTCCGGGACGACATATTCCGGGACCACATGATATTAGGTGGTTTTCGACACATGGTTTTTTGCCGATGGTTTTCTATTTCCGGTTAAGGAATTAGGGTTTTGGACTAATCCAGGTCATTGGGTTAGGGTTTTGGATG
>CBVK0102237319.1:0-11851 GCA_900067695.1 Picea abies
ATTTACGCACTCAGAAATTCTATGTTAGAAATGTTATGCATAATTGTAAGTATTTTTACTAGGATTGTTAATTTTTTTCTTACTGGCCACTACACCTGAAACGTTGTATGATGTATTCCATAAGGCCCTCATAGATAAAGAAGAGTTGAATAACGAGGGTCAGGGCATGACTCCTACAAGACCAACTGGAGAGACGACATCAAGAGTGCAACATCATCAGACACCAACTAGACAAACGTTAGGGTATTGAGATATGTCTATAAGACCTTCATTCACGACACCTTGATGAATGACTCCTCAGTATAGGATTCCATACAAAGGACCACTGCATTAGCAACAGTCTCGCTCGTAACATCAACATTTTAGGCCTGTTCAGCTGAACAAACTAGGATATTAGGATGGTAGACCAACATTTTCTACTTCGGGGACCAGGAGTACTAGACCAAAGAGCGAGTGTTGGACATGTGGAAAGCCACATTACCAGCGAGACTGTTTGGTTGAGAAGGGTAGAGAAGTGAAATTAACATGAAACACTACAGTTGGAGATCTATGAAAGGCCCATAAGATTCATGCAGTGGTGAATAATCGCTAGGCTGAGCACCATTTGACTATGCTCAAGAGGTCAGGTACAATCATCAACCAAAATTTTAGTATTTTTATAGATCTATGTGCTACAGAGATATTTATTTATGGTGAAATGCTAAAAGGAATTAAGGTAAAGGAAGTAAAGTAGGACAAGTTTATATACATAGAAATGGCTTTGGGTGCCAGAGAAAAGGTTGGAGGAAAGGTTACGGACTGTCGAATTAACTTGGGATATCTTTTAACAAGGTCCAACCTATATGTCATAATGTTAGGATCTTATGACATAGTGATCAGTATGAACTGGTTAGAATCACATGAAGCGATACACAACTATAAGGTGAGACAGTTAAGATTGACCGATGATGTGGGACAAAGAAGAGTGATGGTAGGAAGAACCAGAGAGTTTCCTTGAGGTTCATTTCTTCCCTATAGCTAAAGAATAGCATGCACAAAGGATGTAAGTTATATGCAATCTTAGCACTAAATGAAAAAGACAAGGCAAAATGATTAGAAAACCCTTCGGTAGTATGAGAGTTTGTTGATGTGTTTCCAAAAGAGTTACCAGGCTTATCACCAGAAAGCGAGTTGGAGTTTACAATCAACTTAAAACCTGGAACTGAATCGAAAGAAAGAGTTCCTTATAGAATTTCTTAAGTTACAGGAGTTCAAAATACAATTAAAGGAGTTTTTGGACTTGGGACTTGTGCGTCCAAGTGTGTCACCTTGGGTTCACCTGTTATTTTCATAGGAAAGAAGGATGGGTCATGGACACTTTTTCATTAAGACCGAGTCCCAGATCAAGGTTCAGTTACTAGTTGATTGCCTTGATCTCATCCTCCCTAACCAAATTCGTCGCAGCATTCACTGTTTAAACCCAACACTATAATCTAGAGTATTCATTCAAGATGTTCATCGGTGTTGAATGAGATGCTCTCTCTAGGAATGCTAAGTAAGATTTACCTTTTCATTTGAAATAGCCAACAATCTCGAGATATAATCCTTAAACTAGCCAAGATGTTGAGAAACATAATTACCTTCAAATCTTTATTTTATTGACTTTGCGTGGGTTTCCCACCAAGACGTGGCCAATTTCGTATTAAATTTGGAGAGCTAGTTTTTGGTTTTATCCATCTTGGATTGAGCATGAAGTCTATTTCGTCCCTGGATCAAATTTACTTGATTGTTGTGTCACCTATAATATCCGCTTGCGCTTGATGCTTCGCACTTCTCTACTGTTTAATTGGTGTGAAAGTCGCACCTCCTTGGTCCTCCAGTGAGTTCACTTAGGGATGTTAGAGAGTCCCCTAACTAATTCAAGTGGCCTCCACGCGAAGAAACTAGAAGCACCCTTCCCAACAACGAACTACCTTCAACGATCCCTCGAGCGATTCATTTCGTCCAGTGTTTAGCGAATTACCTTGCGCGGTCCAACGCAGTAGTCCATTCGTTTCCCCTTTAAAATTTCATTAGCTTGATTAATTTCCACTTCTACTATTGTATGGCGCCCTTGTCGCCTTGTGAGTAGGAGTGGCTTGTCCTTCTTTTTTTTGTGTTTAATATAGGGACCTCTATGTGTGATTTGAGGATGTTATTGCATTGCAAGTTCCTTACTTCCCAGTCCCTTAATTAGTTCTTGAATTTCAGTTTCCAAAGAAATCAGTGTCAACAATTGCCTTCCCTGTTGCAGGAAAAGTTCCGCCCTTGATCTAGGAAACTTCTTGCCTTACTTCGGTACTTGATTTAGATGGATAAAAGGGATCCTTTAATTCTAAGTTATTATTATTATCCATTTTAAAGGGGATAGTTAATGGATTATAGCATTGAATGGTATGGTTTCCTTAGGAATATTGAACTACCCATAATTCCTTTTAAATGAAAGAATTATAGCCTATATATATGTGTGTAATCCATAATAATATTGGGTCTTTGAATTCTCATAAAGGAATCCAATCTCTGAATGCAAGTGTACTTAGGGAGAATAATAACTTGGGATAGGTTAATTCTAATTTTACATAATTCCTTGCGATCTCCTTGATGATGGCATAACGTGCTTACCATCACCTATCTTCCTTCCTTGTATGTCATAATTTCTAGTTAAGGATTGCGCTACTGTGGTCTACACTTGTTTTATATACTTGGTGAATCATACCTTGTTGGGTGAGAATCTATCATTTAGATTAATCCTTGTTGTCAAGTGAAAATTGATGATAGATATAACATTCTTTCTTAGTCTCTTATTATGTTTTGTAGAACGAATAGTTCATAAATGTCTAGAGAAGTAATGAATGAATAGTATCATTTAGATTAATCCTTGAAGTCAACAATGATGAGATGTTCCTTGTAGGCATTCCTATAGTTGATATTCTGAAATAAAGCATAAATAGATTTTAAGTTCTTTTCAAGAGCTAGGAAATCCAAAATTTTTAAAAGGATGACTTCATTCATCTACTCAATGGGGAATTTAGAGATATAAAGTAATTCTATATCAAATTTATATAAGTAATTGAAATAAAAAAATTGTTATTAAGTCAATAAGTGATTTCTACTTCCTAGTATAAGGGAAAAGTGTAATTCCTTCAATCATTAATATAGAGTTGGAAACTTTTAAAAAACATTAATAAAACAAAATATTTGTCTCGGTTATAAATAGAATATTTCAATGTCTAAGTTCAATAAATATTTCAATGTCAACTTTATATATATATATATATATATATATATATTTCAATGTCAACTTTATATATATATATATATATATATATATATATATATACTTCAAAATAAAATTTAACTTCCATTCTACAGAAAAAAAAAGTTACAATCCTTAAGTACTCAAGGGCTTCTCTGTGAACAACAAAAAAATATCGTTTAAAGAAAAAAATATTTCTTGAATTTGTATATACAATAACAACCAGTCCATGAACCTCTTTGGCTACACATGCGTTTTCGACAAAATTTACACACCAATTACATGCCAAAAAAAACCCAGTAATAACTCAAAATCTTAACAAAACATAATGATATATGTCTAGCTAATTGTCTTTCTTATGCAGATCCTCTCACCACTAGAGAACACTTCCTATATCATATGATTTTCAACCAAATAGAGGGATCCCTTTGACAATGAGTCAGAAATGATTGTATGTTCCTTGTAGACATGTCTATAGTTAATATCATGAAAAAGAGAAAAAATAAATTTTAAGTTTCGTCTAACAGCCAGAAAATCCAAATTTTCCAAAAGGATGACTTCACACATTTAGTACAATCCTTTAAGTACAAGAAAAGAAAAGAAAACACTTTTTGGTGGTCCCTTGATCTTCCAAAGCTTCTGATAGCACTGCAGATCTTCAAAATCTCCTACAAAAAATATGTCTTGATATCCGAGCATGGTTATATAGAATCCCTTGTATTATTATCACCCCAAACTAGTTCGTCATCAACCTCCAGTAAAAAAACATCGATCTTCTTCAATTCATAAATAAAAAGAGACAAGGATTGATGCCAATGAGATTCAAGATTAAATATCACCTCTAAAATGCAACCATTTCCCCAAAAATGTCATGCTAGAAAGGTCTCCAATTTGAGTTAAATTACATAATCCAATTTCCTAAATAAATGAGACTAGTCCATTCAGAAAAAAAATATGATCACTACAACCCACAATTGCATCCATGACAACTTGGATATCAGCACTAGTAACCACTTTCTATGCCAAGAATTGAAAAAGAATCAGAAACACAAGACTAATTTCTTGGCACTCATTGAAAAAAATTATGTACTAAGTCAATCTCAATACTCTTTATTTTCCTTACAATTTCGTAGAGTCCCCAACAAATTCTACCAAATAAAGGAATAGGATCATTTTGGAAGCTACGCACTCGTAATTTCTATTGGCTAGCGTCTCACTATGGTAAAAAAAGGTCCATAATCTGGTGGTTATGAAAAGACCTATTAAAAAGGGTGTTGTGTAATTAGGTAATATAATGGTGAGTGAAAGTATAATTCTATATTGTTTGATTAGTGTTTTGTTCTAAAAAAAATCTTTGAATTTGATGGAATTGATATGTAGCATTTAAAAAAATATTAGAAAAGAAACATGTCAATGCTTATTTTAAATAAAACATTTCAATGCTCAATATAAGTAAAATAATTTTAAATCAACTTTATATATAGAGATATAAAATAATTGAAAATAAAAAAATTATTAAATAAGTGATTTCTACTTCTTAATATGAGCTAGAAATATAATTCATTTTTTAATATGGAGTTGGAAACATTTGAAAAATATAAATAACAAAAAAGTTATTATAAAATGGGTTATACTTTGGTGCTAAAAAACTTCTATGTAAAAAATCGTGTTTGAATTTGTATCTACAATGAAAACCATCCTATCAACCTCTTTGGATAACCAAGAGTTTTCAACAAAATTTACACACCAATTACGTGACAAATAGAAAACCACGAATATCTCAAACGCTTAGCAATCGAGATTATATGTGTATAAAGTTGCCTTCCTTATGGGAGATCATCTCACCATTATATAAATCTTCTTGTATTATATAGTTTTCATCCTAATAGAGAGCTTAAAGGAGTCAAATGTTAAGTTCCGTGTAGACATGCATATAACTGATGTAATTAAAAATAGTTGAAATATATTTTAAGTTATGTCCAAGCACTAGAAAATACTATTTTTCTAAAACGATGATTCCCCTCATCTAGTAAATGTCTTTAAGTACAAGACAAAAAAGAACACAATTTTTTTTGTCCCTTGATCTTTAAGATCTTTTTATACCACTGTAGATCCTCAAAATCACCCACAAGCAACATGGCTCGATAGCCAAGATTGGCCATATATTGTCCCCCTGACTTGTTATTAGTTGAAACTAGTTCATCATCGACCTCCACTAAACGGACTTCGGTTCTCTTCAATTCATAAATAAAAAGAGACTAGGATTTATTTCAATGAGCTTCAAGATTCAATGTCACCTATGAAATCCAACCTTGTCCCCAAACTATCGTGCTAGCAGAGTCTCCAATTTGATTTAAAGTACATCATCCAATTTCCTAAAGAAATGAGACCATTCCATCTGAAAGAAAGATACGATCACTATAACCCGCAATTGCCTCCCTATTGACCTAAAAAGAGACTAGGATTTATTTCAATGAGCTTCAAGATTCAATGTCACTTATGAAATCCAACCTTGTCCCCAAACTATCGTGCTAGCAGAGTCTCCAATTTGATTTAAAGTACATCATCCAATTTCCTAAAGAAATGAGACCATTCCATCTGAAAGAAAGATATGATCACTATAACCCACAATTGCCTCCCTGTTGACCTAGATATGAGCACTAGTAACCACCTTCCATGCCAAGAATTGACCAAGAATCATAAACGCGAGAGTAATTTCCTAACACTAATTGGAAACATTATGTTCCAAAATGGTGTCAGGAAAAATATACTTATCAATTATATTATGTCTCCATAAACTATCTTGGGTCAAGAATACCCATAATGAATTTTCATCTAGATCCCTACTAATGAATGAAAGGTATTCTATACCCCAATCTCCCTATACCTTTATCCTGGACAATCTTTTCATGTTTACCCTTTCATGTTTACCAAGTGCAAGCTTAGATAATATGTATTGTCCTTCCACGACTAACGAAAAAAATAAATTCTTCATAGAGGATAGCTTTTGGGATAAGTGTCAATAGATGTCAATACACGAGTATGGATTCAATCACTGATTTGATAATTTTTACCCTTCCTCTCTGTGAAATCCACCTATTACACTAGAAATTGGTTGTCCTATCAATCCAGGAGAGGATCCATTTCCAATCTTCAATACAATAATTGTTAGGCTTAAAATTAAAACCTAGGTACTTGACTCCATCTTGAAAATCATCTGAAGGAAAGGAGAAAAGTGTGAATAAAGAAAGCACGTGATCCTCCTCCAACTTAGGAAAATAAACTGCAAACTTGTTATTGTTTATGACCATTCCATAGACTCACAAAAAAGATTTAGAATATTTTTTAAAATTTCAGCAAAGAAGTAAAAAATGAGTACATCACCCACAAACAACAAATGTGTTAGATATTAAAATCTTACCAACTTAGCCACCTGAAAATTATGTATCCTTTTAGCTTCAACTATAGCCCTACTAAGCCCATAAACCACTAGTAAGAAAAGATAGGGTCATACATGGCACCCATATTGAAGTCCTTGACAAGACTTTAAAAAAGGAGACCTAGAACATAATCCATTTTACCAAAGGGATCTTGAAACCAATATGCAAAAGCAACAGTGTGAGATACATCCATGAGACACATACACTTTCTAAGTTTTTATACCATGAATACCTTAGTGCATTGAACCAATGGTTTCATGAATAAGCTTAACATTAACAAACCCAAATTGTTATGAGGAAATAATGTTGGATAAGTCCATATTGAGATGAATGGAAATAATTTAAGCGATTATTTTCTGCAAATAGTTCATAATGGNNATGAATGGAAATAATTTAAGCGATTATTTTCTGCAAATAGTTCATAATGCAATGGGACAAAATCATTAAAATATGAAGGACAATCCATCTTAGAGATAATGACAATGAAATTCAAATTTATAGTACCAAAAATATTACCAAATAGCCAAACTTCTTCCAAAACCTTAAGCAAATCATCACCCAAAATATCAAAAACCTCTTCAAAGAACTTTGTTGTCGATCCATTTGGCCTAGGGAATTTGTCTCTCTTGAAAGAAGAGATCCTAATCTAGAGATCATCCTTAGATATATCATGAAATAGATCTTGATTTTCCTCGGCTTCGACATGTCTTGGGAGAAAGGAAATCAACTTTAGAACTTCCTCCATTTCGATGTCGTTTTGTTCCCTGAAAATGTTTTCGTTCCCTAAAGTGGCCAACCTAGAGAAAACCCAAACCTCATTCCCATTCATGTTGTTTAGTTCCCATATGGTATTTAAATTCTTTCGATAGTTATCATATTTATGAAAATTTTGATATTATGGTCCCCATCCTTAAGCCAAAGAGAGTGGCTTTTTAGTATCCATGTATTTTCATGTTCCACCAGAAATTTATGCCATCGGGATTTCAACGATTGGTCTTTTTCCACTTCCAAGACATCCCTTTGACCAAGTTTATCAACTTCATAAAGTTGTTCCAACTCTAATTTTATACTTCTAAGATCCTTATCAGTCTCCTTCCTTCGAGCGACAATATAGCTCACAACCTCTTCTTTTAACGAATGAAGAGCATAAACAGACTCTTGACTAGCCGAGTCATTGATTTCCACTTGATAAGGTTTCCAATGTTTATGATTCAAGTTTCTAAAATCCTCCACTTTTAACCAGGAAAGGCTGTACTTCAATGGATCCCCAGGCGTCCCTCTCGACTGCTCCAATTCTAAATAGAAAAGAAAGTAGTTAGAGAAACAAAACTCACCAAAACAGGAACGATAAACTCCAATATCCAATAGCAGAGAATGATGGACTAAAACCCAATCAATTATCTTAAGAAACCTATCTACGCCACTACAATTATTACTCTAGGCAGGTTTGACATCAACCAACTCGGCATGCTCCAAGTTATCTACAAAGTGGTGAGCCAAATTGTCTTCTGGATTAGACTCCCCCGAATTTCTTCCTGGCTAAGAGTAAAGTTAAAATCCCCTCCGGCAATTAGATTATTAGAGTGAAGAAACCCAAGAGAAAAAGGTGGTTCTAGAATGCCTCTCTATCGCCATGAGGCCCATAAATGTTGAGAAAAAGTATGGATAAATCTATCTCTTTACAAGCAATATCGATGCAAAGGCCTGAAGGCACATAGAAACAACTTGTAAGCATACAATTTGGAAAAATACCTGTAATGATCCCTCATTGAGATCCAATTGAATCCAACCCATGAACATTTTGTTTAAATCGAAAATGATAGGATCACACTTCCCCATAGTTTATTTTATAAGCACAATATCTAGTCGGTCCAACAAGACAAACCTCTTTAAGGAGAGTTTTTTATCACTCCTCCCCAAGCGCTTCATGTTCAAAGACATGATTTTCATGAGAGGGCCTCCTTTGGGGTTTATCCCGCTCTAAGGACCCTAGAAATGAGTCTTTGGGAACCTTGGAAAAATTCAGGAGAGGCCATTTCCCATGTGTGATTCAATGCTTCCTCCTCACTTTGAAAGGAAGGGATTCCTTAACCGCATTAAAACCCATTCCTCGAGAAGGATCTAACCCTTGAGAAGAAGTTCGAGAATGCAATAGATAGGGTTCTCGGCAAAAAGAAGATGAAAGGGATCTTGAGGAGTAATCTCTAAAGGAATCAAAAGATATATTAATGAGATGCATTCTCCATCCAAGAACTTGGTGTACACATCTTCTATCATCACCAAAGGGATGTACTGAAGGGATGTACCGAAGTGTAACTAAAATCCAAGGTGGAGGAGATTGATGATAGCTTACTCGCACAGTTCTCCATTCTGTTTGGAATAAGTTTTGAGCTAAATGTTGCTCATATCTGGGAATATTCCATCAAAATACATCATTAGGTAGATATTTCCTAGATTTTGAAAAAACCAACCTAATTTGCTTTCAACTGGTATGGTGTGTCAGAGATTAAAAAGAGGGCTTATCTCAGCCAATCGAATTTTGAAGAGTTAACACCGCCCAAAAATTAATTACCACCACCTTGACTGCCTTATTTATTTAATGATTGAAGAATTATCACACACTGTTTCGTTTCACACGAATCTAATTTCAAAGGGGCGATGCACCATTAATGCTATGGAAAATCCAAATTCGACTTAAGTACAACGAAGGGGAAAACTAACCGACTAATTGTATCAATATATATACATCTATGGAATTTTGATTTTAGTATACATAGATATACAGAGAGAAAAATAGACAAAGAGTTTTTGAGAGGGTTAATAGGGGATTTTATGCTCTATTCATTATTGTTTCTGAGTTTATAAAATTATTTTAATGTTCATATTTATTACAGAGTAATTTATTTTGTTGTATCATGCATATTTTGTTTTCTGTTTGAAAACTCCAGTTAAACCCTTATATTGTGCAGTGTTTTGTTGTAGAATCTTATTAAGTTTTTAGCACAGAAGTATTGGGTGAATTTACTATTGCAGGGATTGATTCAATGAAGTTATTTTGTTGTTGTAGTTCATGAGTTTTTAGTCTGTTGTTATAATTCCCCTATTTATGATATAACTTTGTTTTGTTGTGAAGCCATTTTACTCTTTGCTGAAACACTTGTTGAAAAGGTTGTGGTAGATCGGAGTATTGATATTTGTGTATGATGCAGGAGTGGTTCACTTAAGTTTTTGATGCAATAGTTCTTTATTATCTGCGGAAACACATTGTTGAAACACCTAGTTGTAGCTTACAGGTGTTGTTACACAGTGTTGAAACTCATGTAGTAGATGTTCATTGTTTTCTGAAGCACTCCCCTGCATCCTCCATTGTGATATCAGAGCTAGTAACATTTATAGTTCCTCGTTGTCACTGAATATAGTGATTTGGAACCTGATTTGAAATGGTTGTAACGCTCCCGCCGTTACGATAACAAGGGTCAACACTAGGTAAAATTTTTCTCTTTTATTTTAGGAGAGTACTGACAATAATACAATCACAACCACTCAACTTGACGACATCAAATGAAGGACGATGCAAGTAACCTAAAGTTCCATGGCGAGCGAGAAAATAATACCAACAATCATTCATTACAGAAGTTTCAATGCGCATAAGGTAACTAACTAGAAACATAATGCAATACATTGAAATTCCATTGCGTCATAAGGTTATTATCTAAGACCATCATCACGAAAATAATTCCCACACACGCGAGAATCCCACTATCTAACATCATACATTACCTTATAAGTCAGTGCACGCACTCAATTTTATTAGCTAAATCATTCACATTGTCGACCTTCTTCTAAATGCACACGAGTAATCAACTTTGTTATAAGGCACAAGAGGTTAGAATTCCTTAATAAATCATGATTCCACATTATTTGTAGGGGCCAAGGTCAAAAGAAATATAAAAAACTCGGGTGGATAAAAATAAGCTTCTTCATCGAACAACATCTATTACTCTTTCTTTGGGTGGAGTAACATACCCAATCCTTATTTATTATTGTGTGAAAGTCATATAAACTCTCGTGAGTGATTAACATAATTCAATAAAAGTGAATTCATTAAATGAATTACTTATTTAAGTGATTATTATAAATAATACCCATCCCTCCATAAAGTAGATCACTAAGAGAATCATATAAGCATGAAATCCCTTGGCCATTTATTTTCTTCAAGCTCCTATTATATATTGCAAGTTGTGTAGAATAATATATAGGTAAGTTCTAATAGATCTAAAGTTCAATCAATTACTCTAAGAGGAGGTAAGAAGTAATTTAAATTCTCAAAAATAAAGTGTGAGTTTGTTCTACTAACTAGATAATTCCACCAAGCTTATTATCCCATCACTACTCTCATGTTCAACTCGTTAAGAAACAACATAATAATCAATCATTTTAGAAATATAATTTAATAATCAATGCCTTTACAAATATAATTTAAAATCAATCCCTTTGCAGATATAATTTAAAAGAAACTACTTAATAACAAATTGAGTCATGCAATCCCTTTACCAATAAAATTAAAATGGATTTAAACTGAAATGAATTCTAACCGAAATAAAATTTTAACTAATTTATTTTCGCAATCGAAACAGATCAACCGAATAACATTTCCACTGAAGTGTCTTTTAAGTTATAATTGCGCCTTAGTTGTAATTAAATTTTTATATTAGCGACTGAATAATCAACTAAATTATATTCTGAGTTATAGATTTCGTATTAGCGACTGAATAATCAACTAAATTATATTCTGAGTTATAGATTTCGTCACAGCTATAAATTCGACTGATAGAAAATTCTAATTCTATAATGCAACTGAATCAGAAATTAAATGGGAAAAGAGTGCAACTGAATTCTTTTCAGAGCTATAAATTCGACTGACAAAAATCCCTAATTCTATAATGCAACCGAATCAGAAATTAAATGGGAAATCGTGCAACTGAATTCTTTCAGAGATATAAATTCGACTGACAGAAAATTCTAATTCTATACGTAAGCTTTAAATTGGATAGTTGGATTTGGTTGATCCGTCATGGACGGTTGCCTTCCAGGATTGGTTCTTGGCTTGGTTGCTCCGTAATGAAGAGAAGTGAGG
>CBVK0102237330.1:0-19705 GCA_900067695.1 Picea abies
GCCAAAATGGCCAGAAAATTTTTTTGAGCCATTTGGAAGATGTGGGTGGCCCCCGATATCCACCTGGATCAGTTCGATCCACAAATACCACTCCAAAAAGTACGACATCCCAGAGCATCGCTCCAACGACCCGTCACATCAACAAAGAAACCCAGAGTTCTTCAAACGAAGGAGGAGATAACAACCCTCCTCACTCTAAAATTGATAGTTCTCACAAGCTTCCAATAGAGAAGAAGAGAAAAAAAATGTGGTGCAGGCGGAAGAGCCGGAAATTTAGAGTGAGAACATGGAACTTGACACTAATCTGGATACCATGATCCGCTTCCTTGATAAGCCTAGATACGCCATCCACCATAACCATCCAATGGACATATCTGTTACCCAAAATTTTGACGAAGATGAATCCTTCGTGTTCCAGAGAGTTGTTTTTGATAGCCGGAACAAAAAATTGATAATTGAGAAAAAAAATGTTAAAAATAAGAAAGGCAAATCCCATTCAGAGGTTGATGTTGCCAACATGCAGCCGTCCCAAATCTGTCAACTTCACACCGCGACCGGAGAAGCACTTCATGATTCCATTGGAGGCATCGAGACCGAGAACGCCAGACTGAAGGACCGAGTCAAGGAATTGGAAGACGCTTTCATTCCTATGCCATTGCTTGTCGATCCTTTAGCAATAGCCATGCCTGGCACCCCTGCACCCAATGTAAAAGCATCCTCCACCCTACTCGCACCCTGTAAAGGATATGTGGAGAACATTATCAAAAAAAGAATGGAACTGGTTACCGAGGCATGGAAAAGATCACAAACCATCACTTCCCTTGGAACCAGGGCACATAGCTTGCTCAATCTTTTGTAGGCCGAATAAAAAGATGAAGAAATTTTCTTTTCAAAAACGGTCATCCATTTTGGCAAGATTGTCAACAATATGACATAAACAAAAAGAAGAGAAGAAGATATTCCATCCAAAAACTAGATCGACCAATTGAATGCATGTTGGAAAGAAAAAGTAAAGAACCTGCATCTCATTGTTCAGTCATGTGAACAAGCCATATCGAAGAAAGATAAATTATTCACAAAGCTGTCAAATATAGACTTAGTCGGGAAAACCAACGACTTCCAAGACCCCCACTTAATCGCAAACTCCTTGCCCTTAACCAGGCAAGAGTTCGATAAATAGGTTGTTATGTTTAAGACCTTGTCTTTGGAAAAATTTTACAGCATCCTTCAATTTGATCAAGCTCACATCCACGAATGGCTAGTCAAATATGCAGTACAAAATGAGAAAATTCATCAGTCTCTCTCTAATCTTTCTATTGACTTCCGGGAATTAGAAAACGATCTTTTCAACATAAAAATCCGGAATGAGATCAACGTTGCCCCAATGAGAGGCTACATTGAAGAATGGCTCGAAAGGCAATTGAAACAGGCCGCTGATGAAAGACAACAAGTAGTTTTCAGCATTCTAGCAGCCGTGGAGGACATCCTTGAAACCGCAGTCGTCGGCGACATCAATGAAACAACAACTGCAAGCAAATAGCCAAAGGGCTCATATGTACCCTCACTGTAAGTTTACTCATCACATCCTTCTTTGTTTATCAACCCAATTATTCCAGTTTGATGCAGGAGCATCTCTCCACGTCAGCCAGCCAGCCCACGTCAGCGCACACATTCAATGGGAAAAGGCGTAGCCTCATTTCAACTTTGAAATTGAATGTAATTAATGTTGTAGGCTGTTGAACCATGGAGTTGTGCCTTTGCGCATACATTAGAGTAGATAGCCTTGAATGTTTCTAAGGCTGAGATCTAGATCCAATTCTGGACTAGACAACCCATTCAATGTAATTGAATAGGGTAAGTGAGTTTGGAGGGAAGAGCTCAAAGAGCCCCCTCATGTAAAATATCGAGAGATCTTCTTTGTATTATCAGAGTAGTGGTATCTAGAAGTAGTATGCAGAGAGATTTGAGAAGGAGCCGAGACTCTGTTAAAGTTCGTGCTCAGGACACCCTTGTAAAAAGAGGCATTTTTATTAATACAAACTAGAGCAGTTTTTCCTGCATATTGTTTGTGTTGTGTGAATGTCTTTGTGTGTTCTTTATATGTTATAGATGTATGTTAGGTATGCATTTGTAGGGGTTTTTTTGATTTCAGGGTTAGAGGTCTTTGAGGCTTCACACCAAGAGGGTGTGACAGAACACTGCGGGTTCTGTAAGCCGTGCATAGGGATGCATTTTTGAATTCTGCGGGTTCAGACAAAGGCGTGCCAGGAGGGCACAATAGCTGAAATCATTGGCTCAGAGGAAGACCTCAAGGTTTCTGAACACCTTGGAGGCAGGACTGTGTAGAGGAAGACACAGTGTAAGATAGAATCTTTGAGGAGTTCTATAGAGCTCTACCGGGTGGGCATTGAGCAGGTGCAAAGAGTGCACAGAGGAACTCTGTTGAGTTCAGAAGAAGACATAATCTCTGAGGAGTTCTGTAGAGCTCTGCCAGGTGGGCATTGAGCATGTGCAAAGAGTGCACAGAGGAACTCTGTTGAGTTCATAAGAAGACATAATCTCTGAGGAGTTCTGTATAGGCTCTGCCAGGAGGGCATTGAGCACAGGCACAAAGTGCCGAGGAAGAACTCTGTTGTGAGTTCAACAGAAGTCAGAATCACTGAGGATTCTAGACACTCTACCAGGAGGGCATGGATTAGGTGCCAGGGAGAACAGGAAGAACTCTTTGAGTCCGGGATTTGGAGAAGAGTCCAAGGAGAAGGATCTTCACGGGGTTGTTGAACACCCTGCAGACTCAACAAGAGATTGCTTGAGTTAAGGAGTGTCAGGAGGGCATCAGATTCTTCATCTGAAGGAGAAGGAAAAAAGGACCAAGTTCCTTAGAAGTATGAGTAACGGGAAAGCTCAAAAGAGATAGCACTTTGCGTGCAAAGACTCTGCAAGGAGCACAGAAGTCAAAGAATTCTTTAAGGATTCGAAGGGATAAAGCTCAGGAGGAACAACGTCATTGAGAACGTAGGCAAGACTCAACATAAAGAGTTCGCAGAAAAGAGAGAAAAGGTTGAGGCCTTTGGCTTTTGGAAATTCTTCACATCCCGAGAAGAAAGCGCAGAAGCTCAGGAGGGGCATAGCAGCCATCGGATCAGGCTGAGGAAGAGATCTGGACCATTGGATTTCCACATCCAGAAGCAGCAGCATGAGAGTGCATAGAGCGGAGAAGATCATGAGCTGTCAGATCTCGCTTAGATAGATGACAGCCATTGGATCTGTCGAGAGGTGCACGAGGGTTAAACCTCACGCACAGAGCGAGGGGTACGAAAGTCCCGAAAGAGTAGCTTATCGAGATTTCAGAGGTCTCGAGGACAAGAGATCGAGACACTCCATGGTGGAAGTCCCGAAATAGCAAAAAAGATCATAGCCGTCTGATTAAGGGAGGACACATGTCACGAGATCACCCACATCGGGGATTCAGACACCGGGACTCACAGAGGTGAGCATTTTGACTTCGCACCTGACGAAGTCCCGAAATGATCTAGGTCGTCCATCCGTTTGGGACACGTGGCAGAGATCAAGAGTCCATCGGTATTTCGGCTACCGGGGATTCAAGTTGACAGGGGATTTGTGTCACTCGGGGTCGCAAGTCGCAAAATCGCGAAATGCAGGAGGAATGTCCATCATGAGGGGACGCGTCGCAACAATCCAGGATTTCAGGAGATTTTTCGAAAGGAGGCCATTTCAGCAAATCGAAAATCGAGAATTCAGGAGTCCCGTTAACAAGAGGTTGGGCTCTCGTATTGACAAGTCCCGAAAGGAAATAGAACTGTGGTCTTATGAGGAGTGATCATACGGGCCAAGGCATAGCCCAGGGGGATAATTGCTGATCGAAGCCTTTTCCGCATTTCGACATTTCGGTGTTCCAGAGTTCGAGAAGACAGAGGTTCTCGACATCAGAACTCTGTGAGTCCCTAAACCCGAAATTATTGGTCGTGTGCAGAAGACTGTGAGGAAAAGAGAAGGACCTGTGGATCGGAAATTTGAGATTCCAGTAGGGAATCAAGAGAACTAATTCGGCTCGAAAAATTTGAAGAGAACGATCCTTAGACCGGGAGGTCAGGCGCAGGACCTGTCGAGGTAGGGTCTTTGGTGGTGCAACATCACAGTTTCTTAAATACATATGTATAGGCAAACACTTATACCTTTCCATTTATTTTCTTTTGCAGCTATTGCACTCTATCTTCTTTCCACAATCTTGTTTCTTGTACATATTTCTCTAATGGTCCGCGGGAGCCCTAATCCCAGTCTACATGACAAACGCATTGAAATTCCGGTTTATATGTAACAAACTTTAATTTTTTTGTATATTTCAAAATTTCCAGTAGTATGTAACAAACTTTTATTTTTTGATAGATTTCAAATAAAAATGCATTTAAATTTTTATATGTTACAGACTCTATTCTTATCTTTCACCACTCTCTATGACAAATGCATTTAATTTTTAACATGTTACAAACTTTTATTCTTATCCTTCACCAGTCTGTATGGCAAATGCATTTACTCTTTTATATGTTATAGACTTTTCTTTTTTTATATATTTCAAAATAAATGGTGCTCAACAATGCAAGGGTCATTTACTTATACCCCATGTTCACAAATGCATTTAAATTTTTATATTTCTTATCTCCTATTAATTTTATGTCATCATATATTTTTATCTTTCACGAGTCCATATGGAAAACGCATTTAAATTTCCAAATTTATTCTTGCACTGTCAACAATTTTTTTACTTTGTATGTAAGTTTTAAACCTGCGAAGTAAAACAATGCATATAGATTCTTAAGCAAAACATAAATTAATCAATGACTCATTCACATAGTACACAGAGATTTATACCGGAAACTCTCAACCGGGAAAACCTTTCTTATATTCATTATATCGAATTTCACCATTCACTATACAATATATACAATGTTTTTAGGTATTCCGTAGATACCAAAACCCTAATCCCTAAAACCGAGATTATTTTTAGTAAACCGCTAAAAATAGCAAAAACCTCCCAAAAAAAATTTGGGCCGCTGCCCTGAACGTTGTGCGTAACCAGGGGGGGCATACTTGCCCCACCACCCTGGGACCCCCCAAGGAAAGCGCCCGGTGCACACGGCACAAACAGGTCACTACTACGAGGGATCGTCACACGCAGTTGTCATATCTGATGCGCCCACATACACACATGCAAAGAATATAACACATACCCAACAATTATATTCTTTCAAAAAAAATAGGTTTGCTATATACTTTCAAAAAATAGATGGTGCTCTGCCTGCCAACCATCATTTACTTTTGCCCCATCTTCAGTGATATACATGTTGCACACAACATTTCCGTAATATACATTTTGCACCGAACACTTCGTTTCATTTACAATTCGACCCCATTTTCCACAATTTGCTTTCTAACGTCGTTGGCAAGGACTCCGCTGCCACACAACCTTGTTTTTAATGTAGTATTGTCTAACATAACATAACACTTCAACATCTCCCCCATACTAGATTATAAAACACCTTACTATTCTTGATACAATTACATATAATCTAAACATAAAATCTATATAAAAAATAATATATATAATATTATTCATTTAAATAAAACCATACAACAATTTATTATATAAGTTTATAACTAATTATTCATATAAATAAAAATCTATTAAAAATATTACATAAAAAAATTATTATTATAATAATATAAATAAATTATTTAATAAACATTTTTTTAAATTAATGAAAAAAAAAAAATTACAATTCGTTTTTAAATTTGTTTATAACCAATCAATTATAAACAAAAATAATAGAAGATTTTTACCAAACATTTACTTAATTAATGAAAAAAAATATGCAATATAAATAACAAAATAGATGCTAATAAGAATACAATTTTCACTTGAGGAATGCCGATTGGATTGATCGAGTCGCTCGAGCACTGGAAGCGATCGCTGCCCTCCTCTAGGGTTTGATCCCGGGCTCCAGGCCGCCGCCATGGCCACGCCAGGGGGAGGGAATCTCCCTCCCTCCTCCCCGATCAATACCGAAGAGGCATTTCGTAGGCTTTTAGCATCGTCAGGGAAGAAACCGATGGCCAAAGAGGCCCCGAAATTCGTCAAGAAACTCGACACAATACCAGAAATCACATTGCCAGAGGAGCACTCCATCAAAATCGCCCTGGCCCTTGCTGAAAGAGGATTGGTGGGCCAATTCATGGGGCTTTGGCCTTCAGCCAAAACCACGGATGTCTGGATTCAGCGTAACTGGAGACCCCACCTGAAGCACAGTGTCACCTGCTACCCGGTGGGGAGAGGATTCTTCGTCTTCGAATTTATCTCAAAAGAAGATCACAATCTCATCTTCCGAAGTGGCCCCTATTTTATGGGCACGCAAGGACTCTATCTGAATCGGTGGTCTCCAGACTTTGACCCAACAGTTGACGTACCCAAAGAGGTACCGGTCTGGGTGCGGCTCCCTAATCTTTCGATCCATTGCTGGAATATTCAATCCCTAGAAAAAATAGGGAATACCCTAGGGCGCTTCATTGACAAAGCAGATCATAAAGGCCAGTACTCCTACGCGAAGATCTGTGTTGAAGTTGATCTGGAGGCAGGTCTTCCAGAAGCCATCAAACTCTCTTTAGGCTCTTGGTCTCACTTCCAGAAACTCGATTATGAACAACTTCCTTTTAAATGTCAGCTCTGCCATGAATATGGCCATTTCCAGCGCAATTGCCCAAAAGGCCAGTCGGAAGAAGAAGGCGAGGGATGGCAAAGGGTCAAAAGAGGAAAGGCCAACCCCAAGCCAAATGAAAAAAAAAGCATCAAGCAATGCTCAGAAGTCAGATCCTAAAGCCCCGTCGAAGGAACTCGTCCAACCTCAAGCCAGGATTCAGCAGCCAGTCATCGTGGGTCTAGGCGCAAGTTCCTCGGTGATGAATGACCCAGAAGCCCCTCCAGTTATTGTCATTCGAGAATCCTCTCCCCCTGATCGCGTTGGCCCCGTTGAGACGCAAGGCACCCAAGGTGCCACCTCATTGGAGCTAGGGGAAATCCAACCTGAACCGGCAAATCCCTTATCTGGAAGCTCTCCTACGCGCAGAGAAATGGAAGAAGAATCTGATCCAGGAGGAGACACTGATGAAGGATCCACGGAGTCTGAGAGCTCGCATGTAACTCCAGCGAAGAACCCAAGGGGCCGGAAACCAAATAAAAAGAAAAGGGAAGAATTCTCTTACGCAGATATTTTGCAAGGCTCCCAGAAAACTCTTAAAGGTATGATGAATACAAGATCCAAGCAAGGCCAGGCCTCCAAAGGGGTCGTCCCCTCTAAAAGTAAATAATGCGGTACATCTCCTGGAACTGCAGAGGTCTAGGAAGTCCACAGAAAGTCGAAGCAATGAGAGACTTAGTAAGAATCAATAAGCCTGAGATCCTACTAGTTCAGGAGACAAAAATGGAGGATGACCCTGCCCTCCATGCAGGAAAAGCATTCTGGAAAAAAAGCTCGGGGGAAGCTGTAAGCTCCAGTGGGGCCTCAGGAGGTCTAGCCACCTTCTGGGATCCCACCATATTTGAGCTGCTTACTGTCCACAACACCATGCACTGGATGTACACCAAACTCCTTCACAAAGTCTCGGGCCATCATGTAAGTTTGTTCAACCTCTATGTTCTGATTTTGTTAGCTAAAAAAAAAGATTGTTGGGATTCAATTGAAGCATTCCTCAGCCTCCACAGGCCCGAAAATTTAATCATTGCAGGGGATCTGAATGTCACCCTAGATGTAACTGAGAAAAAAGGGGGCTCCATTGTCCGAGATCCCTCTCGGGAATGGGTTGAAGACACCATCTTAGGATGGGATCTTGTTGACATAAAACCCTCTAATGGAAACTTTACCTGGACTAATAAAAGGCTAGGGCCAGGGCACATCGCGGCCCGCCTAGACAGGTTTTTGGTTCACTCCAACTTCCTCACCCTAGGGCTTCATGGCTCATCCAAAATCCTTCCCAATTGTGTCTCCGACCATAAACCTATCCTTCTTGATCTCTCCGTTGATGAAAACCTGGGCCCCATCCCCTTTAGGTTTAGTCCCTTGTGGGTCCAACAAGATGGATTTATTCACATTGTCGCCAACTCCTGGAGTAAAAAGGTTACTGGAAACCCCTCCTTTATTTGGGAAGAAAAGCTCAAACGACTAAAACATGATCTTAAGAACTGGGCCAAGCTTCATTCCTCTCCGGTTTCTTGTAGAAAAGACGCTCAAGCTGCCTTGGAAAACCATCAAGCTCACATGAATTATGTTCCCATCACTAAAAGCAATTTTAGACAGAAAGTAACCTTCAGAAAGCCTTTTACAAAGCCTGCAGAGTTGAAGAAGAGTATTGGCGCCAAAAATCTAGAAGCCTTTGGTTAGAGAGTGGTGACAAAAACACCTCTTATTTTCACAAACAAGCTGAAGCTAGAAAAAATTTCCAAACAGTGAAAGAAATTTTCCATCAAGACAATCTGGTGAAAGATTTTGAAGGCATTAAACATGCTGCCTTTTCCCACTTCCAAGACCTTTTTATAGCTCCCCCTGCTGAACCCTTAGTCCCTTACGCTTACCCCCTCTCGCTAATTCCCAAAGTGGTTCAAGCCTCTGATAATGATGCCCTTGCAGCCCCTATCACCATGAAAGAACTCAAATCTGCTCTGTCCCATATGAACCCGGACAACGCCCCTGGCCCAGATGGATTCACAGCCAGATTTTTTTCTAATCGCTGGGATATTATCAAATATGATCTTCTCCGGATGGTAAGGAATTCTCAAAGACACCACAAGTTGGGAGGGAGCACAAACTCCTCTTTCTTGGCCTTGATCCCGAAGGAGCAAGGGGCCTCTAATTTCTCCAGGTTCAGACCCATCTCCCTCTGCAACATAGGATACAAGCTGGTCACCAAGATTATAGCCAATAGGCTTAGAAAAATTCTGTCGAGAATCATTCCCGAAAACCAAGGAGGTTTCATAAAGGGCAGGAAAATTCTAGACAATGTCATTCTTGTTCAAGAAGCCATCCATTCTAGCGTCCACCGAAAAGAGAAAGAAATGGTTGTGAAACTAGATCTCGCCAATGCATTTGACAGAGTAAGACATGACTTTCTTTTCACGGTGATGGAGAATTTCGGGTTTTCCCCTAAGCTCATTGACTGGATTAAAGGATGCATTTGTTCCCCTTGGATAGCTCCTTTGGTCAATGGGAGGCTGACAAACTTTTTCCAGGCCTCAAGAGGGTTGCGCCAAGGATGCCCCCTGTCTCCGCTCCTCTATGCCATTCAGGCCTCTGTGCTCAGCTTCCAGCTAAACAACTGTCAGCAAGATCTCTCCCTCCCTGGTCTCCGCATGGCTCCAAATGTAAAGGACATTAATCATGCCCAATTTGCAGATGACACTCTGCTGTTGGGTGGCGCTGGAATCCATTCTGCAAGGAGATTCAAGAAGGAGCTTGAAATCTACAATCAGGTCTCAGGAAGTAAAATCAACCTACAAAAAAGCAAAATTTATTGCTGGAACTGCCCTGGAACAGAAATTGGAAGAATCTCCAGAGCTCTGGAAATGGAATGCCCGCAGAATTGGGTCTCTTTCACCTATCTGGGTGTTCCGATCTTTAAATCTGCCAGCAACTCAGCGAACTGGAACCCCATCATTGACAAGTTAAAAGCAAAGATTCAGAAGTGGGGGGCCGACTGGCTTACCCTAGCAGGAAAACTCGTATTGCTGAAATCTGTTCTTTACAGTATTCCTATTTATCAATCTTCTATACTTCTGGCCCCCAATAAAGTCATCGGTAAGACTGAAAGTCTCTGCAAAAAATTTCTGTGGGAAGGAGGGAAGGGAAACCTGAAAAAGTTACATCTGGTAAGTTGGGACAAAATCCAAAGACTTTATAGAGAAGGAGGCCTCCAAGTTAGAAGTATTCATGCTCAGAATTTAGCTATGGGATCCAAACTCCTTTGGCAACTGGTGTCCGGAAGATCTAGCTGGAGCAAGAGGGTATTGTGGAAAAAATACTTCACAGGGCAGAGACAGAGGTGCTTAGATAAAAATCCCCCCAATAAAAAAGGTTCCCCTATCTTTAAACTCTGTCTCAAAGCATTGGAACACTTCAGATCTTTATTGTACTGGATCCCTGGTAATGGGAAAATAATCAAAGTGTGGGAAGACTCAATCCTTGGGGAAGAGCCTCTGGGGAAAAATCCTGGAATACAGAATATAAAACAGTGGCTTCAGGAGCAGTATGTCTTCACCCTATGGGACCTCTCTGCCTGGGATAATGAAAACAATTGGATTGATTGGAATTTAGGCAACCACCCTTCCAGGCTTGAAGAGGAGGCAAAGCTACTATCCAAGCTCCTGCAGGGCAAAGCCCCACTAAACCAAGCTGCCAGGGACAAGAGAGGTTGGGGTACAAAATCTGGAAGTTTCACTACAGCTGAAGGCTACCAATCTTTAATGGTGACCCCTCATGCTGGCCCAAATCCGGCCCACTGGAAGTTCGTCTGGTCCACTTTGTCCATCCCGAAAGTTGATCTTTTCTGCTGGAATATAGTGCACAGAAGTATCCTCACTGCTGAAAACCTAAGAAAAAGAGGCCTGGAAGGCCCCTCAAGATGTTCCCTGTGTAAGAATCATGAAGAAAACATTGACCACTTACTGCTTTCCTGTCCTTACTCAAAAGGGGTATGGCAAGAAGTCCTTCCCATGGATACTCCCAGCTCTGTCCTTCCCGCTATAACTGCTGAGCTCCTTTCCAATTGGGCTGACTCCTCTCCCTTCAGTCTTGTCAAAAATGTCATGCTCAAAACAATTTGGTTGTTGCTACCTAAGTTTGTTTTCTGGAAACTGTGGCTTGAAAGGAACAATCGCCTGTTCAGAAGTGTGGAGATCCCTCCATCAAAAGTGGCAATGAGAGCCAAAGCTCTTCTTGGAGAGTCCCTGGAATACAAACCTGCGCTTTGGAATGCTCAGCCGTTAAATGAGAAGGAAACTGCATGGATTACAGCTCTAACCACAAGTGCTCAAGCATTGCCCTCTGCCAGGTCTCCAACTCTAGCTGTATGGGAAATTCGAATGCCTGAAGAGGACTTCCTAAAATGGAGAACAACGCAGGAGGCTCATTGTTTGTTCTTCGATGGCGCCTCGAAGGGCAATCCAGGCCCATCGAGTGGAGGAGGAATGATCCTTGCGCCCCCAGGCTCCACACGATCCACCTTTGCCTGGGGGTTGGGAATCCAAACTAATAACTCTGCTGAATTTTATGCCCCGTGGCAAGGTCTCCGGCAAGCACTCAGTCTAAACATCCAAGCTATCTTAGTTTTTGGGGACTCTAAACTGGTGGTGCAGGCCATGCGAACGAAGACTAGACCATCCAGCCTCCAAACGAACCGGATCTACCAGAAAATTTTGGTCTTAGCTGGCAAGTTTCAAACCATAAGCTACTTCCATGTGCTTCGACATCTTAACAAGCAAGCTGATCACGAGGCCAACTATGCTACGCTCCTAAGCAGGAGCACCATTTCTGTCAATGGGATCGCCTCCAACTGTAATATCCCGTGACATGGACAGGATTGAACTCGACCTAGGTATCTGTTGCACTCAGGGTAACACTGATCTTTGTGAAACTCATGGAGCCAGTGTCCAATTCGCACAGATCGGGGCTCCCTTAAGGCAAGCTATCAGTTCGTCTACTCAGGCGAGTCGCCACGACCTTCTCGGCTATGCTTCCTCGGCCCTGGTCACCTTAGAAATCGTTGGGAAAGCTCCTCAGGAATATTGGATTCTGTCAACATTGTTTTATGTGCAATGGACTCTGCCACTAATGACAGAGCAGTCTGTCTCGTCGAGGGAATCTGCCAGTGTAGCACAGCCCCCGAAAGCTGATTTTTCGGACTATAATTAAACTATCCTTCAGTTGCGGTAAAAAAAAAAGAATACAATTTTCCATCTTAAAAATAGAATATGGGATAAAGTAGAGAATAATATTAAAAATAGATGTTAATAAGAATACAATTTTCCATCTTAAAAATAGAATATGGGATAGAGTAGAGGATAATATTAAAGAAAACATGTAATCATTCATTTTTATAATAACAATTTCTTTTTTATATCATATAAAATACATTTTTTTTTTCTTTATTTTTCAAATACAAAAAAACAAATATAAATAATTCATATTATTCATAACAAAAATACATAACATATATGACAATGCATCCCAATAACACATGGACTACACATCTATCAAAATTAAATTGGAGTATCAACACATTCAAATCAAAATAAAGTATCGATGCACTTTGATCAAAGTGGATGACGAATATAATTTTAGGTTTTTGTGCATCACTCATGGAGCGCCAATGCACATTATATTATAAGTATGGTGCACCAAAACCGAAGTGAAACTAAAGTATTGATGTCCTCATATCAAAGTGAAACATTTGTTTCTTTGTGAAACATTTACGTGGTCATACCAAAGTGAAGTATTGGAATTGAAATATTGGTTTTTTTTTATTTGTTGCATTTCTCATACACATTGATAATTAAGTATGATTATTTATCATTAAATAATAAAAAAATATATTATTCATGTTAAAATGGAATATTAATATAAATTTAAATTTATTAAGCTTTTGGTATATATTAATCATAAATATTGTTATTTTTTTTAATTAAAAATATCACTCTAAATATAATTATTTATCATTAAATAAAAAGAACTATATTACCCATACCAAAATGGAATACTAATATCAAAGTTTATTAAGCTTTTGATACATATTAATCATAAAATATTGCTATTTAATTTTGTTAAGAACACCACTTTAACTCCATCAAAATTGCTATATAATTTTTTTAAAAACACCACTTTACCTACATCAAAATTGAGCATGTTTCTTTGAAAACCATTTACATTTAAATATTTATTAATCATAAAAAAATAAATTAATATTTTCCAATTTAATTTGTAAAAGCTTACCTTTACACTTTCATGACAATTATCCATTACCAATATATTTGAAAATTACATTTAAAAAATATTAATTAAAAAACATGTGAATCTCAAAATTACAACGACTATGCAATTAAAATTTAAACTGTGATACACTAAATCAATGTGAAGCCAAATCTTATAATCTAAACCGTAAGCAAATCATTAAATCAATAGTAATAATTATAAACTTATGATCTAAACCATAAGCAAATCATTAAATCAATAGTAATAATTATAAAGTTATGATCTAAACCATAAGCAAATCATTTTCTAAATGATCGAAAAATAGCGATATTTATTAAAAAAAAATCCTGAAAAGTTTTGACGTGAAAAACAAAAATATTAAATGACTAAATAACCTTATTCCTGTGAACAAACAAAATTAATAGAAGATATAATTTTCAAAAGTATTTTGATTTGAGTGTAAAAACATTTATTTTAGAAAAATAAGTTAAAAAAAGTTTAGAAAGATATTTTTCATCCATATAATATTTAATAATAGAAAAATATTTGGATAAAATTGTTGTTTTTATTGTTTAAATTGTATATCTGAATGTATAAATAGATTTAACTTGCTGAAAAACCTCTAAGATATTTAGATTATACAAATTTAACCACTCAAATATACAAATCCAATTATTCTTCAATTTCAAGTAAAATAAAACTTAAAAAACTATAAACAATCATTCCTCACCCTATTTCAATTAAAAAAAAGAAAAAACCATTAAAAAGCCAAGACTACGCTAAGGGAACAACTAAATTACTATAATTTCAGTTGTTTAAAGAAAGATTTTACTTTTTGAGCGAGGCAGGCTGCAGCAATAACACGGCTTAATAATACTTGGAAAATGATGACAATGACGGCGGCGAGGCTCTGGAAGTTCGAATTTATATTTATTTTACGAGATAAACTGAACGGAATAAATTGGGATGAGATAGCGAACTGAAGACCGAATGTAATAGCCGCTATTTCCTTTAAAAGAGGCGACAAACTGCATAACAGCATTAAAAAATATCTCCATTTCTTGAAATTTAAGTGGAATCTGTAAAGAAGTTGCCAAAGATAACTCCACTTTTACAGAATTAGGCGAAATATGTAAAACCGCAGCTAAAAATACCTCCACTTCAAAATTTGGGGAAAACTGTAAAAGAATGGTTAAAAATATTTCCATTTCTTTCAAATAAGGCGAAATCTGTTAAATAATGGCTACGAATATCTTCATTTCGTCAAATTTGGGCTATACCTGTAAAAGAATAGCAAAAATTTCTTCATTTATTCAAAATTTGGCTACGTAACTTAAAAATATTTTCATTTCTTCAAATTTGGCGAAGGAGAACCGCTGTCGAATTGTTCACTTTTTGCAACGGTAAAGCATATTGGTTTAGTTTTTTCCGAAGGCATTCGGTTCGTAACCATGGCTAAAAATATCGTCTTTGCAACCTTATTTGGGGAGTACCGAAGTCTTTAATCTTTCCGATAAACACGGTTTCAGCGTTTGTGTGTACGACCTGGAAATGTAGTCAATGCAAACGCCCGACCTTTAGTTTCACTGCTGCTTTTGTTTGGATAAAAATTCAGAACTTTCTGTCTTGTTAAGAAGATAACTGCTAGAAATAGAGATGCTTGTTAGACTAAGTTTAAAGAACACCAAAGCTCAAAAACCACCGGGTAAAGAGAGGCTTCATTGACATCTCTTTCACGGATAATGTGCGAGCTGGCGAGAAGGCACTGGGCTACAGGCTTTTTAAAGACTTTGGCTGATGTCATCAACATGCGATAAATACTCACCCGCGGTCCAAAAACACTTCGTCAGTGAACATATTTCACAAATCGCGGCCTGGATAATTGTCTTCGACTGAACTCTTTCCACAATTTCCCGCGCAGTTGTCTGGCGGACCTGTAAAGGGCAGTACAGTTTGCTCTATTACAGACACTGAGGCGAATCTATTGCCTAAATTCGCTCATGTAGGCTTTACCAGAACAGTTCGTTCGAGTTCCTCGCGTGTTCCGCTTTAGTCAACAGTTTTCCTTGGGGTTCTTGACGATAAAATTTCAGGTTTGCGGGAATGGCGAGTGCGGCAGATGCTGAGCAAGTTCTCAACTCCCCCGGTCAGGGTGTCGAAACTGTTCCCGAGGAACTTCCGGCTCCTGCAGGCTGGAAGAAGAAGGTCCGGTGTTTCGAGCCTTTTTTTGCCCCTTTTCTCCTGCAAATTTTCGTTGTGCCCCTTTTTTCATACTTTCTAAGTTGTAAGGTTATTATTCTTAGCAGATTTTTATCAGTTTCTTTGATATTTTATGCACTCGTTTGGAGAAATTTTCTTCAAATTTCTCCTAGGGTTTCAGTGAACGAATTCATTTTTGTTTAATTTTTAATCCTATTATTGCTATTCCCCTTTGCTTAGTTGAAAAGCTACTTTTTTTTGGTTCCCTCAAGGTCAGTCAATTTTGGCTATATCTAGATAGCTGTGGCGTTGTTGTCGGAGCCGAAGTCAGCGGTTGAAACATACTTGCAGCGGCAAGCCTTAGTTCTAGGAGTTCAAGTTTCTCGATTTCTTCCTTAGTTTTTCCCCTTACTTACGGATCATTTGAATTTCTTGAAAATTTCAAGCCATACTGCTAACTGATCTCAGGTTCTGAAAGTTTAACGAAGCTGTAGTCCATTTTGATATGAGGGTTTCAGGCTCGGCAAGTATTCTCTAGGGTTATTTTGGGACTATTGCACTGCTAATATTCTCTTATCCTAAACACTGCGGACTAAAGTTTGCCTGATAGAACTATTCCTGGAAGGATAATGGCCCTAAGTGTGGGTTCTTTTATGTTCTTTTTCCTGTTAGTCCTGTATGGTAAGCACTTCCAAGGTGATACTCAGAAGTTTTGCAAATATATTTTGCATTATTTTCGGTATAAAATTCCATTACTAGCTTTCCAAGTGAGCATTAATGTCTGAAATATGTCACCGATGACAGGGAGAAAGTCATGCACAAATAGTGCAATACTTTTAGGTCAGTATTGAGGTAGACTAATGGTCTATGGCTATTCATCCCTTGCATGTTCTTAAGGGTTTTGTTGGATATTTATTGGGGGAGGTGATTTGGACAGTGCCCCTGGTCTCTAGGAGTGCCAGAGAAAAGCAGTGAGTGGATAATGTGAGAACACAGGTGCCTGAACATGGTGTTAAGCTTTCGGCCCTGAGCTTAGCCAACTCATATTCTTAAAAATTTCTTAGGTGTCATTCCCAGAGGAAGTTATCGCCTTGCTGTAGCAATGGAAATCGAACATTTGAGTGTAAAATTTAGAAGATTCTGCCCTAACTAGCTGTCAAATAAATGCATGTTCTAAATATTCCTTATTGCTCAGTTGTTTAAGAATTTTTCTAATTTAGCCGCACAGAACAGATTTTGGATACATATATGAGCTACTTTTCTGAATTTCTAAATTGATTGTGAAGATTCAATTGAATATTTTGTACTGTGCTGATATTCTGGAATTTTTTTTCCAGCTTTTACCAAAGAAGGGTGGGACACCCAAAAAATATGAAGTTGTTTTTGTCGCCCCAACAGGTGAAGAATTCAAGGGAAAAAAACCACTAGAGAGACACTTGAAGGCAAATCCGGGAGGGCCTTCTATCTCTGAATTTGATTGGAGCACAGGTATAGTTTGTTATTGATTTTTCCTGATTATGATCTTACATACCTTTGTTTTTTATGCTGTTTGAAACCCATGCCCTTTGTTTAATTTGTGAGGATCTTGGCATGTATCTTTTAGAAAAACATAATTTAACATTTTGTTTTACCATAGGTGAGATAACACCAACAAGGAGATCATCAAGAATAAGTGAAAAAGTAAAGGAATCACCAGTCAAAACACCAGAAAGCGAATCGAAGAAAAAACCGAAGAGATCTAGGAAATCAAAAGGTGATTCAGAAGATGCAGAGAAACAAGAATCACAAGTAGAAGCTAGCAAGGAAGAGGAAATACACGGTACACGTCATGGGGAAGATATGGCTGAAACAGGGGAAGATGTTGTTCACAAAAAGGAAGAAGAAGAAGAGAAGGGAGAAGATGGTTCTGATAAGAAGAAGGAAGAAGAAGAAGAGGAGAGTGATGACAAAAGGGAAATGGAAAACAAAGAAAAAATATATGGGTCCAAAACTGAAGAAATAAATGAAATGGATGAGCAGGCAGAAGAGAAGGTGGCACAAGGGGCTGAAGGTGCCATAAAAGAAGATCTAGTGCTGGAGAATGAAGAAAAGCACAGGGATTTGGAGAGTAAGGGAGAGCCTCAGGAACCCAAGCAAGATTCAATTGATATAACGAAGGAGAATGGTTTTGATGGCACTGGTCCACTAGAGAACTGTGCTCAGGGAAAACATGCAGAGCCAGCGAGGGAAGTGCATGAGTCAAGGGAAAAAATACTTGAAGGTCAAGCAGGTCAAATGGCAGAGGAGATTGGTTCACTTTCCAACCACACTGCAGTAAAACAGACCCCTGAGCCCCCACTTAATGCATCCAGCTGAACTTCTATGGTTTAAATTTGTGCACTGTTGGAGGTTAGCTTCTTAATTTACACATTATTCATTGGGAGTTCTGCTCTAGGTTTAGAGTTTGAAGAGAGAAAGAAAACTCTAGGAATGCTTTCTTTAATATTGCAATGGTAGGCTACTGCTACTCTACATCTCATATCGAAAATGGAACCTGGCTTTTGCAGCAACTCTTGCTACAGTTGCATAGTCACCAGTTAGTTACCATGGTTTTGGTTCTTTGACTTGCATTTCTCATCAATTTACCCTTTTTGTAAATTTAACTCATCTAGTTCCTTTTTAAAATGTTGACTGCAGTTTTTAGCTTCTTGCAGATGTTTTTGTTAGGCTTTTCTCTATGATGTAACAGATTATCAATGAATAACGATTTAGCTATATCTAATTCTCAATATATTCAATTTATCGGTAGTATGGAAAACGGTTAGGTTTAGATGTTGTTTAGTTCTCATTGTCTATTGTATATTCTCTGAAGCAGAGAGATGCAAAATGTTCTTTATCAGATTCCATTATATTTTTAGCTTTGAAAGCCTAGAGGTGTTGTGGGTGTACCCCAAATATTCTAATATTCTTGTCCAAGAGTTTGTTGGTTTTAGCTCTAAGGTGTTGTGGGTGTACCCCAAATATTCTAATATTCTTGTCCAAGAGTTTGTTGATTTTAGCTCTAACCTAGATCAGGTCTTTATCTTGTTGCATCTCACGAAGCTTGAGACTTAAACAGAGCAGGATTCAGGAGCAAAATCTCAAATGTAACATTGATGCAGAAACTGTTTGGGGTAAGTCTTCGTGGGAATTATGTGTTGCTAATGGCTTCCTGATTAGTGGCTCGTTTTGTCTTTCCTACTTTACAAAGACGGGCTTCATTATAACTGTTCTAGTATCAGTTTTTGGTTGTTGGATCATATTGATTGTTTTACCGAGTTAGCTGATTTATGGGCATTTAATTGGGAAGCCTTCAAGCATCTTATATATTAAAATAAACAATTCCCACGTTTTTGAGGTTCAGCATGTGTTTTAATGTAGGAGTGAGTCTTAAAGCTATTTTTTTTGTGTTTAACCCTGAATGCTTTGATTTAGTCGTGCATGATCTTTTGATTTGAATTGTCAGATTTGTCTTCATCAAGCCTTTCTTGGCATTCTTCATGTCTTATAACAGATGTCTCTTATGTAGACCGCGAAACATTTTTTGTGATGGGGTAAGGAAGGATAACATTCTATTGATGTGAATCTTATCACCTGTAAAAATTGAGGTGGGAGAGGAAGGGAAAGATACTGTTGAAGTTAGTGGCATTATTTTTGTATATAATTCTGTTAATAATGTTTATGGGCTGTAATAGTTTTATAGGTACTTATCAATGTTTTGGTACTTACATGCATTGTGATATTAGTTTATCTCCAGTCTTTATAAACTATTGTCATGGAAATATAGAAAGGGCTTCAATGTATTAGTGGCGAGAACCAGCATCCTTATGAGGAAATGTGGATTTACTTTTGCTTGACAGAACAAAACTGTATGCCTTGTGTTTCCTTCAAATTTTAGGCAGGCTTCCAGATTCACCTGAAATTGATGTAGACGGACCATGTAGGCCATCTGCGACTATTCAAATGGCTATGAAAACAAGCCAGGCATGATGATTTCTTGACGTTTCTAACATTCTCTTGAATATCTATTAAAATGCTTTATGTGGATGGCGTGCAATTTCTCCCAATATGCAGAAGCCAAAGAGAGGCCTTGATTATGTGGTTGCCTCACAATTTGGAGTGTAAGCGATGGATTATTCACGCAGGATTTCTTTGGAATTTAGAGCAAGTCCTCTAGCTAATCTCCCTCACTTTGATGAGTGAAGTATTCACTTAGAATTCACTTAAAACACGTTGGCCTAAAGAATGCACTTAAATTAATTTCCTTTGCTTTGATGAATGGAGCAATCGGTTAAGGTTTCCTTTGCTTTGATGAATGGAGTAAATCGGTTAAGGTTTCAAGCGCTTAGACCACAAAATCATTTACAATATGTTGAACTGTAGAAGTCACTTGAAATGTATTGCTTAAATCCTTTTACACACTTAACTAACTAGAAAATCATTTACAAGTCCACATTACC
>CBVK0102237366.1:0-10503 GCA_900067695.1 Picea abies
CTTTCCAACGGGCTATCACACGCCTAAAACGGAGGTCGTATGCAAAATTTATGACCCTGGGAAGTTGAGGTACCAACTTACCCATAGGAGCCCACATGACTTTTGGCGTTTCACCTCCTAGGGTTAGGTTTTTGGATGTCTAGGATTTTGACATTCATGAGTAATATTAAAAAGGTCCCTGGAGGCTCATTGTAATCATTATGCTTAGACGGATGCAAGTAGCAGCCACATCTGTTCTCAGAGATAGCTACCACCATTCGAGCAAGTTGTTTCAGTTCTGCAGTTTTAGCCAGCCCGCTCAGAGATGTGTATAAGAGACAGATATTGTTCATTGGATATCTATGTTGTTCTCCACATCTATGTGTTTATTGTATTCATTATGTTAATTAGTTCGTTCCACTCCTAAATCCAGATCAAATTTTCATGGGCTCTTTTATTCTATCGTCACTCGTTGTCCTGATGATGCACCATCATGACAAGTTTGAAATGTTTACAAAATGGTTAACAACACAAATTCTCCGTAAACAATTTTCATCATCATAACTGTGGGAATCAAAGATCATAAATAACTACATTCATACTTGCCACATCCATGTCCCAACCACCTCTCGTGCAAATAAAAATGTCCAAAAATGCACCCATAGTTTAAAACATTTTCACCCTTTGTTTCACCCCCTTCCATACCTGCACCCATGCAAAATTGCTTTTAATTAAATAATTCTAATGTATTTTCAAAGTTAAAGTCAAGAAATTTGACCTAGATTTGCACCCACACCATAAGACCCATACTTCTGGCTTCTGCAAAAACTAATATGTGGTAAAATCACACTCTATGAAACCTTCTGGAAGGCGACATCGTTGTGATTTTCAAGCAACAGTTCAACCCCCTTATCATATTCTCTTTTTTCAACACAAGTGGCCTCAAAAATTTCCAAGAGAACTACACAATATTCAAGGGGACTTCTCAACAAGTTACTTTTACATAAGACTCTAATCTTGATATGATACAAGTTTGAGTCCACATTGTTTATGGTTGTATTTTCCTATATGTATGCTAGTTAAAGAACATTAGTGTGTAAATATTTTGCAGTCTATATATGTAATTTGATACTAGAATATGGTTGAATTATAGCATGTCGTAAGTTTTATTAATATATTCTTCCATCTTTATTTTTTACACAGTACAAGTAAAAAAAAATTATTATTATGCAAAGATTACATATAAGTACGAAATTGCAGGTTTGACTACAACCAGAAAAGAGAAAAAGCATCCATGCTCTATGTGGGGACTTGAACCCTTGTTGAGACATACAAAATAATAAAAGTGTAACTTTTACATAACATAATCAAGGTCAAGTAACCTTGCCACTACCCAATAAAATTTCTCTCAATCGTAATTCACTCGTTTTTCATTTTTCGATTAATGAAGAAAACTTTCTTCAAACTTGTTGGGGAGCTAGTTGAAAGATTAGAGAAAGGATCATCTGAGTCTCCCTCCTTTTCAATTTTCTTGTGTGTTTGTCTCCTTACTTAAGAAAGAAAGGCCACATCTCTCTTCTTGTAATAACTTCCATTCTCAAAATTTTCTTCTTTATCCGTCAAATGCAACTCCTACCCTCTCCCTTTCTCATGCAAGGAATCTGATACATCTATATATTTATGAAAGAAAATTGAAAATTATACAATTCTAGGGGATGGTTCGTTTGCCTAGTTCCCCTCTGGAGTGTTCTCAACTTTTGGAGGAAATGGTTGAGAACCTCATGGAAACTCCCATCCTCAGTTTCTCCTCCTTTTTGACTTTCTTAAAACTGTCAAATCGAGTACTCTCTTTAGATGAGATTAGAACTTTACTTGAAACTTCCTTGGGAGAGATGTAACCACATGTTCGTGAATGTGACGAATTCTACACTTGAAGAGATCATTTTCATAATTCAAGAGTTACTTCCGAGAAATCTTGTCATAGTCTAGTATGAAAGTATATAGAAGGTAACCTTCATCTAAATACATTTCTACATCGATTCAAGCATATAAGAACATGAGTCTTTCTTTTGCACCCTCTGAAATGCAGATAATCTTGCCAACGACTTCAAAAGTATCAAGAACCCAAATATCCAAAGGCAAGTTCGACAGTTTCACCCAAATTAAAATATGAAAGGTACACAGTACCATGGTGAAATCCAAGAAACCAACGTCTGATAAGCATGCATGCATTTTCGCCAAAACCAGGGACCTCCCTCTAGGATCCTACCTCTATGTTATAAATCTTTGAATTCCACCACAAAAAATCCCCTGGAGCACAAAGAGACAATCACCTTCGTGAAAAGGCCACATTGTTTATCAATTCCATCAGGACATACAGCTTGAACATAAGTTGTTAAACTTGAAAATCAAGGTGAACTCCAAAAAGTACTCCATCCCTTGTATGGAATTCCATTCCAGTTGAGAAAAGATAAGTCACGGATTCAATGCAGGAAGGATGGGCAAGTGCCTTTGAAGATTTGTTAAACTCTTTTCCCATACAACATACACCCATAATTATTTTGTTTACCAAGCACTCTTTTGAGGAAGTCAGTCAATTGGATTTAGCTCGGGTGGTTTGGAGGAATGATTGTTATCCTCCCCACCCAGGTACAATTCTCAAAAGTTATATGTTGAGCTCATAACGAGTGTATTGTTCTAATGGTTTCAAGCCCTATTTTTTACCAACCTTGTGCCCTGAAGATTCTAGGGTTTACCCATGGTACCATCCACTAAATGAGGAGAAGTACTCGAGGGTTTTCCCTAGATCTTGTAAACTGGACAAAAATATTTGGAGCAAGTTCTAAGTTTGTAAGTATAGAGGCAAGGAAGATAAATCATGCAAATGGTAAGAACCAAACTCCCCACATTAAACATGAGCTTGGATACAAAAGGGGTTGGGAGGGGATAGAAAGGTGGGATTTGTAGCTTTATGAGCACCATCTTTCAACAGCGAAACAATCTGGGAAGGAACAACAAGGAATTTATGTAACATCACCATCGTTAAAAAATCCCCTCATTATCATGTGATTTCAACCATGGAATAGATCTAGAAATTTGTTTTAGGAATCACTAGTGCACCCTAAAAGTTGACGATAGGGTTTGCTTGAAATTTGTTTGCTAAAAATGATACTTGTAACAAAATAACTTATTTAACAAATTTAGCAGCACACAATTTCTAAATGGCCATAAGCGGTTAAACTTGAAAATCAAGGTGAACTCCAACAAGTACTTCGTCTCTTGTATGGAACCCCATTCCAGTTTTCAAGAGAAAAGACAAGTCTCAACTTCAATGCAAAAGGAATGGGAAAGTGACTTGGCCACAGATCAGAAACCCAAACAACGGTCAAGCAAAAAGTGGTCACGATTAAGGTCAACCTCTCAAAATCCTTCAATAGAATCAAGTGGCTATATATCAAGCTTCTTCTTATTCAACTAGATTTCAAACACTCTTTCATCTCTTGGATTATGAGTTGCATCAAAACATCTTCATTTGCCATTATAACCAATGGCTCAGTGTCCCCTTTTTTAAAGCTAGAAAGAGGGATTCACCAAGGGTGCCCCCTCTCTCCTCTTCTCTTTCTCCTAGTTGTGGAAGGTATTAGTAGACTAATCCATCAGGCACTCGAATTAGGAAATTTCAATGGCATTGTCGTAAGCCCCTCTTTCTCCCTCACTCGTCTACTTTTCGTAGACAATATTTTCATTTTCAATCAAGGAAGAATGTGGTACTTAGAGTACCTAATAACCCTCCTTGGCCTTTTTTGCAAAGCAACTGGAATGCAAATTAATAAGGAAAAATCCTCCTTCTTCATTTGGGGGATATCGGATCTATAACATCAACACATTGCCCAAATACTTGGCATGCATCTTCCAAATTATGATTCAGGTTTCAAGTGTTGATATTATGGTAGTTGCGGGAGGTATTAACCTCCATGTGNNGAATAGAATATTTTGGAAGCCAGAGAAATCCTAAACGGATGTGTAAAAACCCTAGAAGACAAGTCAGCTCAGTAAAATAATTAATATTAAAGTATTAGCTTCTAGAAAGACAAGTCATCCCAAATAGGTGACAAGAACCACTATAAATAGGAGGCGCTCGAGGTCATTTATACACATTCACTCACTCTCTCATAGAAGCTAAGAGTTGCACAAGTCTAGAGGAGAGTTTCATCTACTGCAGTGGTGATTGGTTCTTGGTCTGTGGTATTGGGATATATTTTTGGTGCCCTATCCTTGGAGAAGGTGCACTTTCTTGATGATATTGTGGTTTTTCAGAATCATTCTCTCTGTCAAAGGTTAAAGTGCTCAGGATTGGTTGCATGCCTATGGTTAGGAGACAATATTGAATTGTCTATGGTGAAACGAGCACATCAATATTTTAATAGGTTATGGGCCCACACTACCTTCAGAATAGTCTAATTGTTGGAAGGAATATCAACAGTTCTTTGTCAAGCTCATTGTAGCACTAGTTACAACTATAACTAGGGTTTCTAATTTTGCATCTACAGTAAACCCTAATTAAATTCTTTGGGAACTTTAAGTGAAACGTTTGGCATAATTCTTGGATATTCTATTGCACCTTAGCTTGGTGCACCCCTTGGTACCTTCAGCTAGCAAAAACGTCAAGGTTAAATTTTTGGGACAAAGTCAAAGTTTGAATGGTCAAAGTCAAATTCAAAGGTAATCATGACTTACTCCATGAAGTCAGAGAACAAGATAGAAGGAGCTTCGAATTTCAGAGCATGGAAGACAAGTATTGACCCCATCCTTGCCAAGAACAAAGTTCTCGATATCATGAAGGGGAATATCGTGGAACCATCGTTTGAAGCAGGAAAAGTGAAAGGACTTTAGAATGTTGCAGCAATGGAGAAGCTTAAGGACAATGACATCAATGCCATGAGTATGATTGTGGACTCCATCAAATATCTCTTGATACCCTACATATCCAATATTGACTCATCCAAGAAGATGTATGATGACCTAACTAACCCTTTTGTAGTCAAAAATATCAGACAAGTGATGAGTTTGAATAATAAGCTTCATGACACAACGATGACTAAGGATGACACTATAGTCTCATACTTTATGAGGATTTCTTAGTTGATAGATCAACTACAAGGTATTGAAGAAGTTATTACAGAAAAGGACCTTCTGAATATTACACCTAATGGTCTTTCTAGATCATGGGATGCATTTGTTGCAAGCATGAACACAAGAAAGGAGTTCCTGGAATTTGAAGAACTTTGGACTTGTTGCGCACAAGAAGAGACAAGGATCAACACAAAGGGAAGATCTCAAAAGGAAGAGGATGATGAAGCCTATGCAACAAAGTTTAAGAGACATGGAGGCAAGAAAATATTTGGTTCAAGAAAGAAATCCAATCATAAGAAAGACATGTCAAAGGTACAATGTTTTGGTTGTTATAAATATGGCCACTACAAACATGAGTGTCTTGAATATGCAAAGAAAAGAAAGGAAAAACACCATGTGTAAGTTTCTAATGATGAAGTACCTTCAAAGAAATCCAAGCATGAAGAAACCATTTTCTTCTACTACTCAGCTCTTGCAGGATCTCTTGAAGACACCATGTGGCTTATCGATACTGGATATTCTAGACATATGACAGGTGACTGTGAAAAACTCTCAAGCATGAATGAAAAAAAAAAATCTCATAGAGTGGAACTTGGAGTCAAGAACTCTTATGTAGTCAAAGGAATTGGAAAAGCCTCTATCGAATTGGAATCAAATAACAATGTTCATCTTAGTAATGTTTTGTATATACCTGGTTTGAAAAAGAATTTAGTATTTATTTCTTGTTTAGAATACAAAGCAGATAGAATAGACTTTGTCGATGGAAAGGTACTTGTATGGTCTAAAGATTAAAAAATAGAAGATGCTAGAGTTATTGGTATTTGCGAAGGAATATTGTATAAATTTCTCGATCAAGATGCTCAAGCTCTTGTACATGAAGAACTCAATCCTAGTGAGTTATGGAATAGAAGGTATGCTCACCTTGATTATCAATCATTTCCATCTCTAAAGTTGATGGTTGTGTGCATACCAGAACTACAATCATTACATGAAGGTGTTTGCATAAAATGTGAACTTTGGAAGAATATTAAGAAGCCATTCCCAAGAAGTGAGAATAGATCTAAGGAGTTGTATGGTCTAAAGATTAAAAAATAGAAGATGCTAGAGTTATTGGTATTTGCGAAGGAATATTGTATAAATTTCTCGATCAAGATGCTCAAGCTCTTGTACATGAAGAACTCAATCCTAGTGAGTTATGGAATAGAAGGTATGCTCACCTTGATTATCAATCATTTCCATCTCTAAAGTTGATGGTTGTGTGCATACCAGAACTACAATCATTACATGAAGGTGTTTGCATAAAATGTGAACTTTGGAAGAATATTAAGAAGCCATTCCCAAGAAGTGAGAATAGATCTAAGGAGATCTTAGATCTAATACACTCAGATGTATGTGGTCCTATGGCGGTGAAATATCTAGGAGTCTCTCTCTACAATGTAACATTCATTGATGACTTCTCACGAAAAACTTAGATGTACCTATTGAATACAATGGATGAAGTATTTAGCAAATTCCAAGAATTCAAAGCTAAAGTGAAAAACCTGACAAACAAGAAGATCAAGACACTAAGATCTAATAATGGAGGAGAATACACCTCCAAGGAGCTCATTGCCTTTTGTAAAGCAGTCGGGATTAGGAGGGAGCTAATTGTCTCACATAGTCCTCAACAGAATGGTGTGGCAAAAATAATGAACCGGTCCATTGAAGAATTTGTTAAGGCAATGATGAATGACCAAAATCTATTCATGTTTCTATGGGGACAAGCATTTATGACAGTCGTATATGTTCAGAATAAAAGTCCTCACTGCATATTGAATAACATGACTCCAGAAGAAGCTTTCTCCAGAAAGAAGCCAAGTGTTGAACACTTGAGGATCTTTGGTTGTCTTGTATATATTCATGTTCCCAAGGACAAAAGAAAGAAGTTGGAACCTTCAGGAAAGAAGGGCATATTCATTGGATATAGTGAGCCATCAAAGCTTACAAAATCTATGCTCCAGGTCAACAAAAGGTTGAAATCATCATATATGTGACTTTTGATGAAAGGATTGCCTTCATGAAATATATAGAAGATTCCATGGATTCCAAAAATGAAGAATAACATGAAGGTCCTAAGGAATAAACTACATGTTCTCCAGAACATCCCAATGAAGAACCAAAACAAACACTTGAACCTGTGGAACTAGTTATTGTACCTAAGACTAGAAATCGACCATCATGGCTCGAATTCACCCTATAAGAAGCAGAAAGACATAAAGCTCCCAATGGAACCTTCAGGGAAAGCAAGAGGTCCAAAATATTCTCTAGTTATGTGGCACTCATGACAAGTCTTGTCAATGCAAAACCTTCCATCTTTGAAGAAGCAGTCAAGAAGAAATAATGGAAGGAAGTTATGATGGAAGAATATCAATCCATCATGAAAAATGATGTATTGGAAATTGTGTCTAGACCTGAAGGAAAGTTTGTAGTCACTTAAAAATGGGTTTACAAGATAAATCATGCAGTAGATGGGAGTACCGATAATTACAAGGCAAGATTCGTGGCTAGAGGGTTCTCCCATCAGGAGGGAGAAGAATATGATGAGATGTTTGCTCCAATTGCCATATACACCTTTATTAGAGCCATCATATCTCTTGCAACATCCATGGGTTGGATTTTACATTAGATGGATGTAAATATCGCTTTTGTCAATGGAGTGATTGAGGAAGAATTATACATAGAGAAACCTCAAGGTTTTGAGGTACACCCGAGAGAAACCCATGTATGCATATTAAAGAAGCCCTTGTATGGACTCAATGCACGAATTGACAATTACTTGACGAGACTTGGATTTTCCAAGAGATATGCTAATCCAAACCTTTATTACAAAGTTGTGAATGATGCACATGTGATGATATTGGTCTCATGCATTATTATTTGGGACTAGAAGTATGGTAGAAGCATGGTGAAATATTCTCGGGGAAAGGGAAGTTTGTTGTAAAGATCCTTCAGAAGTTTGGGATGATGGATTGCAAATCCATGGCAACTCCCATGGTGACAGATATGAAGAAGTCGAGAGACTCTGATTCTAGTCTAGTAGACTCGTCCCTGTACCGATAGTTGATTGGCTCATTGATGTATTTGGTTAATACCCAATCGAACATTTGCTTTTTTGTGAACATGTTGAGCCAGTTCCAAGTGGAACCTAGACATGAGCATTGGATAGTTGCAAAGCACATTTTGAGATATCTTCATGGGACGCTAAATTATGGTTTGAGATATGCCTCAAACAGTGATGTACACCTGGATGGATTTACTGATTCATATTGGGGAGGGAGTGCAGATGACAGAAAGATCACTTTTGATATATGTTTTAGTTTGGGATCTGTTATGATATCATGGGCTAGCAGGAAACAAAAGTCTGTTGCACTCAGCACTGTAGAAGCATAGCATATTTCAACTTGTGATGCTTGTATGGAAGCAGTATGGCTCCATAAGTTGATTTATGGACTATTTGATCGGGTGTTGGATTTGATTATGATATATTGTGATAATTAGAGTTGTGTGAAGCTTTCAGAGAACCCCATGTTCCATGACAGGTCGAAGCACATTGAGATCAAGTACTATTTTATCAGTGATAAAGTCTAGAAGGGAGAAGTGATTCTACAGTACATCTCCATCGATGAGCAGACAAGTTATTCAACATCATGCCCGATTACTCAAATGGAGTATGGCCTCGAGAGATTATGCAAACGATGATATATTTTGATGTTGGGATACTACTAGATGAAACCGATAGTGATGATGATGCTCGTGACTTGATCTATGTGATCATGAGATAGCATGTGTGGCTATGATGATGCTACTTGTAGAATGGCCTGCAAGACTATGTGAGCCTTTCTCATACCATGTGAAACAGATGGATGTGTTTGAGACCATTACAATTAATACCTCCCTAGCTAGGAAGGAGTGTTTATATTATGGTGGTTGCGGGAGGTATTAACCTTCATGTGTAACCTTTGACTAGAATAGAATATTCTGGAAGCAAGTGAAATCCTAAATGAATGTGTAAAAACCCTAGAAGACAAGTCGGCTCAATAAAAGAATTAATATTAAAGTATTAACTTCTAGAAGGAAAAGTCGGCCCAGACATGTGACAAGAACCACTATAAAAAGGAGGCGCTTGAGCTCATTTATACAGATTCACTCACTCTCTCATACAAGCTAAGAGTTGCACAAGTTTGGAGGAGAGTTGCAGCTACTGCAGTGGTGATTGGTTCTTGATATGTGGTTTTAGGATATCTTTCTGGTGCGTTATCCTTGGAGAAGGTGTGATTTCTTGGTGATATTGTGGTTTTCTAGAATCATTCTCTCTGTCAAAGGTTAAAGTGCTCGGGGGTGGTTGCATGCCCATTGTTGGGAGACAATATTGGATTGTCTATGGTGAAACGAGCACATCAACATTTTGGGAGACAATATTGGATTGTCTATGGTGAAACGAGCACATCAACATTTTAGCATCAAGTACCTCGGCTTCCTCCTAAAATTGAATGGTTATGTCAAAAGAGATTGACTTTGGCTTGTCGCTAATATTGAAAAGAAAATTAACTCTTGGTGCAACAGATGGTTATATCGAGTCGCCAAGCTAATTCTCTTCAAATCAGTCTTAGAAGCAATCCTTGTTTACTGGGTCACCCTAACATGGGTCCCCAAAGCCATACTCCATAAAATATGTCTGCTCTCCTACCAGTTTCTTTGGTTAGGGACCAAGGAGAACAAGTCATGAGTACTAGCATCTTGGAAGAAATTAGCCACTCTTATAGATTTGGGGGGGTGGGATCTAAAAAATTTACATTTTTTTTCCCAAGCACTTGCAGAAAATAATGTATGTAGCCTTATACAAGACTCTAGCCTTTGGCCCAGATTTATTCAAGAAAAATACTTTCCTAATGAAGCCATGATGGATTGGATCAGAAAACCAAACAAAAGAATTCAAAATGAATCCACGGTGTGGAAAGCAGTGTTAAAATATTTTCCCCCGATTGGCAATAAAATCGTATGGAAAGTTTGGAATAGTCGCAACCTTCTTGTTCGAAAGTATCCCTGGATTGGATGTGGAAACAATCACCTTCTTCCTGAAAAACTCATTCTTGCTTTAAATGATCAAGGATTCTTTTATCTAAATCAGATTTGGAATGGTTAGTGGATGTCTTGGAAAACCCTTGGATTGAGGGACGAGTTCGTCCAACCTCGGAATATCGACATTACCTCTCTCCAAGGATCACATATCAGACTTGCAAATCAGGAGGATCAATTGGTTTGGTCATCTAGTCCATCGGGCATATGTAGCCCAAAGCTGAGATGTGTTGCATTAACCCACGACTTAAGGGAGCTTCCCCCCCCCCCCCCCCC
>CBVK0102237387.1:0-10604 GCA_900067695.1 Picea abies
GCTTGGGCCACGTGTCACCAATCCGTTTGCCACAAATATGCCACGTGTCGAACACTAATTCGTCCACATGACTGCCAACTCAACGCCTGCCACATGTCATATGACCCTGCCAACTTAGCATCTGCCACGTGTCATACGACCTTGCCAACTCAGCATCTGTACGGACTGTACAGTTAGCAATTTTTTTTCGGCTGTTTGACAATTTGAATAGAACGCGATATCTCACTCATCTGACGTCCGTTTGAACCCGTTCGAGTTGCGTTGGGTTCGTGACGACAAGGCCTACACACCTGTTTAATTTGAAGCGATTATGAGGACTTTGAATTTTGAGCAAAATTTGATCCCCTGGATCATCCTTCCTTGGGTAGGGACTCTTAGTAATCGATTTTCATCGATTTACAAATTTTTAGCATTAATGCCCTTCTTTCAGCTCAATTTTTTCAATTCTTTGAAGTCTAACTTAGGATAGATTTCAATTTTTACTACGTGTATTCACCTTGCTAATTGAGATGATATTGTCGGCCCTTCACTCAAATACTTTGATTCTCCTATGTTGTACTTCATATTACTCTTGGCTAGGCTTCATATGTTATCAAAACCCCTAAGTTTTTTTTTCAATCTTATTATATATTGAATGCCACTGCCATAACACATTAATGTTTCATTAATGCATTGATAAAACCATGGCAGTCTTTGTGGCTACTAGCTAAAGCATCTAGTGGCAGTGGTAGTTGTCTAATGTGGTGTTTGTGGATAAGTTGGGAAACTTCAACTTCTCCTCTTAGCTTAAACAACCTACTCAACCCAACCTCATTATGCCATCTCTAGTAGGTCCCTTTCATTGGTGTTTCTCTCCTAGCCCAATGTGTCTCCTTGGCCACATATCCTAATGAAGTGTAGAATATAGCAAATTCAAAGATTCACTAAAACTAGAAGATTCTTCTCTGGTCATCTTCATGAAACGTTGTGGTCGACATAGCCATAGTATTAAGATGCTAAGATTATGGAGGGCATGAAATAGGTAGGTACACCGTCTATTCCCCACTATTAATTTACATAATAATTGATTTTAGGTGGAACTATCCCTTTTTAGATCATCTTACTGCACCAAGACCATACCCCATAGCAAATTTACCATTGCATAAATTCAATTTCTGTTTTGAAAGGCATAGTGAGGGATTGTTTCTATTTTCCATAACAAGTAAAAAAACCTAGTCAATATATTTCATAATCACATGTATGTTGATTGTGTTAGTTAGTTAGTTTTCTTCAATAACATTTTGATAAGGAAATCTAATTTATGCTAGAAAACATAGTAAAATCAAAATTATATAATTAGTTTGCTTACTTCTTTCCTGAGCTTGTCCTTGCATGATATCTTCCCTCAATTTTTTTTCTCATATGTAAATGATGACCATAGTAGTGTAGGAATATAGATAGGGGAGTTGTGTCCCATAAATTTTATCTGCTTCATTTTTTTCCTTGCCTCTAGTTACCGAGAGAGTGGGTCTATGAGGTATATGGGGCATGCTGCATGTGGATGTTGAAGAGATGAAGAAGGGAAGTGAGAGCTTCTTTAGAGAGAAAAAATGGGATGCATTGGCCATGAAACTTGACATGGAAGAATCTAGAATCCATCCAAGCCAAATTTATTGTTTGTTGTAGTTTCAATAGGTATTCCCACAAGAATCCAAGGTGTCAGGCATGTGGAAATATTCATTGGCACTAGATTAGCCTTTCATTTCAATGAAATCGAACCCAACATGAGGCTAGTGCATCATGGGAAAGTTGATGGGATTTGTGGGCTTGTGATGGGGTGTCACACCCACAAAGAGGAATAAAATATTCTATTTAATTGTTGAGTTTAGAAAGGGTGCCTAAACTCACTCATTAAACTCCTATATAAGGAGAGGAGATATTGTGACAAATGATTGTGACATATTGGAAGAATGGAGTTGGCATAAGTGAGTCTGCACTTGTGCTAGGCGGTTTGGTGTTTTCAACAAAGGGAAACTCTACATGATGGCAAATCTGCCTAGGGTTGAGGACTCTCTATTTTCTGTTCTTGGCAGGGAAAAAAAAACCACACATGTGGGAGAGAGAGGTAGCCATAGAAGGAAGAAACTATATGAGTGGAGCGAATAGTACGAAAGTGTCTATACAAGTTTTCGTTCATGTATGTGGGTTTTAGTGGGAAGAGTCGTGTACATATGTGGATTGCAGAGGGAACAATTGTGTACATATGTGGGTTTTAGTGTGAACAATCATGTACATATGCAGGTTGCAGTGGGAACAATCACGTACATACACGGGTTGCAGTGGGAACAGTCACGCAAATCCGTACATAGTTTTTTTTTTGGCAGGTGCTTGTCCGTATAGATTGACAGGTGATGCCAATAGGTCGTACAGGTGGTCTTGAGCAAATTTGTGGGCATAAGATATTTCCAAGATATTTGTTGAGGTTTGGTTTTTATGATTTGTATGGTTATTGGAGGAGAAGGTTGTCCTCGGATTTTGGTGATCTTTGTATTGGGTGAAAGGACAAGGTTGTCCTAAGATTTGGTGATATTGCATTGGTTGGGAGGGATGGTTTTTCCCTTATAACTTATAAAGTTAACAAGGTTACTGAAAAAAAAATATTGTGTCTCATACATGTTGATGATTCATCTCTAATATTTTGTGTTTCCACTGCATATAATTTCAGTCAATATTTTTCAGTGTAAACTTGTTCAGTGATAACAACTAGGGTTTTACTGTTATTTCACTAGGAATCAATTTTCAGATCTGAAAATTATTCACATAGAATTGCATGTGAAAATTGACATGGAATCAGAGCTTGGGTTTTGAAGAGAAGGGGATCATCTTTGAGACACATAACTGCTACAATTGGTTGCAGATTTATTGTTTTGTTCTCGATAGGTCAAGATGGTGAACACATTGAAACTTGAGGACAGGTTGGAAGAGGAAACACACTTTCGGGCATGGAAGGGTAGGGATATTCTCTTTTTAGAGGAGAATGAAATCAAAGAGTATGTTGAGGATGTGGTCCCTAGCCTGACTGGTCCAATATATTTGGAATTCTACAAGAAGAGGGAAGTGAAGGCCAAACTAGTGTTGCTAGAATCCATGAAGGATCACTTAATTCCTCACATTGCTAAGAATATATCTACCAAGGAGATGTATGATTCTTTGGTAGGTCTATACCGGAATGGGAATACAGGAAATAAGTTGCATTTGAAGCATCAACTTCATGTTGTCAAGATGTCCAGTGAGGACACGATTGTGAACTATCTTATGGATATTACACAAATCCAAGATCATCTCGTAGCCATCAATGATAAGGTGGAGGATGCTGAGTTGGTGAATGTAGCATTGAGAGGTCTTCCCATGTCTCGGGAACCATTTGTGCATGGGATCTGTGCATGAGAGAAGTTACCAAACTTTGATAGACTATGGAAAAATTGTATCCAAGAGGAGACACGATTAATATCCATGGATGATATGGATGGTATGGTGAAGAATGGTAGTGATGAGAACCAAGCCCTTGTAGCCTGCACTAGGAAGGGTAGAAGAGGTTCTCCAGGAAGAATAAATTCTCTAGGAAGAAGTGCTTCTCCCGAGAGAGAAGCATCTCCAGAGCCAAGACGAAAGAGGGATCTTAGCAATATTGGATGTTTTGAGTGTCATGACTTCGGGCACTATGCTTCACAGTGTCCACACTGGAGGGGAAGGGGAATAAGGCAGTAGGCACCAAAAAAGAGATTGATGAGGTTGCAGACAGGTTCCATAGGGAGGTCTTGTTGGTCTCCACTCTTTCAGGTACAATATCCAGCAGGGGGACCTAGTTGGTGGATAATAGAGAATCTTTCCATATGACAGGTGCCAGAGAGTTATTTGACAGCTTCATAGAGATTGGCTCAGACTTGTGTGTATAGCTTGGTATGGGAACCAAGCATTCAGTACGAGGAAATGGTATGGTATCATTCAAACTTGATTCAGGAGAGGTATTGAGGGTGTCAAATGTATTATGGGTGCTAGAACTTAGGAGGCATGTTCTCTCAGTCTCAGATATTGAGAAGAAGGGATACCATATATTGTTTTGAGATGGACATGTGTTGTTTGTGCCCAGATAATCTAGATTTAGATCAACAATGGTTCTTGGAGTTAGGGAGATAAAATTATATAGGTTGAGGGACAAGCCTATGTATGATGTGACTAGTAGGAGCAAAGATATAGATGAGGAGGAGAAAGTGGCTCCACCAGTGGCGAGCCAGGTAGTTCTATCAATGGTGAGGAAAATGGCCCCACCAATAGCACATAGGGAGTAGGTAGCTCCACCATTGGTGAGGGAGGTGGCCCCACCAGTATTTACGGCTTAGAGGGAGCCATAGTTTAGAGGAAGTCATCCCTCAGGATCCAGTAGGGAGGAAAAACCTCCCAGAGTGTTCATAGGATATTAGACTTCAGAGGAGGTTAGCAGGTTCAGAGGGAGAATATGGCTTTGAACATTTCATAGACTCAGAGGGAGTTAGGTTTCATAGGGAGCATGCAGACTCAGAGGGAGCTTGATCTCAGAGAGAGTCAATGGGATTAGAGGGAGAGTCAACCATTTGGAGTTAGTTCCCCTTTAGGTTCAAGTGGGAGAGAGACATTTTCTAGGACTGGAAGACAAGTGTCGTGGGTTGAGGAGGCCAGACATGAGGTTCATAGGCAAGATGATTCTAGGGCATGTGAGATCTCCATGGAGGATTCAATTGTTTTAACAGGTTTTTCTACAATGACAGAGGATGAATATAGTCAGAAAGAAATGAGAGAAGGATTTGCTTCAGTTACAGAGAGAGAAACCAATGAGGCAAATTGGAAAAACATGATTTGGTTCAGTGACTGAGAATGCAACCAGTCAGAAGGACTAGAGAGAAGGATCGATTTCAGTGACAGGGGGAGCAATCAGTCAGGAGGATTAGAGTGCAATTGTGGTAGAGGAGATAGAGTCACTCCCAAAGTGGGATACAAAGGTACATCTAGATGATGGTGGATAGGATACCTCCCTCGCTAAGAGGGAGTGTTGTTTGTTGTAGCTTCGAGAGGTATTCCCACAAGAGGCCAAGGTGTCAGGTATGTGGGAATATTCGTTGGTACCAAATTAACCTCTCGTTTTAGTGAAATCGGCCTCAGAATGAGGCTAGGGCCTCATGGGCAAGTTGACGGGCTCTGTGGATTTGTGATGGGGTGTCACACCCAAAAAGAGGAATAAAATATTCTAATTAATTGTTGAGTTTAGAAGGGGTTCCTAAACTCACTCATTATACTCCTATATAAGGAGATGAGAGTTTGTGACAAATCATTGTGACATTGTGGAAGAATGGAGTTAACATAAGTGAGTCTGCACTTGTGCTAGGTGGCTTTGGAGTTAACATAAGTGAGTCTGCACTTGTGCTAGGTGGCTTTGTGTTTTCAACAAAGGAAAATTCTGCATGGTGGAAAATTTGGCCTAGGGTTTAGTACTCTCTATTTTCTGTACTTGACAGGGAAAAACACACCACACATATGGGAGAGAGAGGTAGCCACAAAATGAAGAAACTTTACGAGTGGAGTGAACATTACGTACGTTTTCGTATAGGTTTTCGTGCATCTACGCGGGTTTCAATGGGAACACTTGTGTACATATGAAGGTTGCAGTGGGACTAAGCATGTACATACACAGGTTGCAATGGGAGCAATCACGTACATACACGGGTTGCAGTGGGAACCGTCATGTACATTCGTACAAAGTTTTTCTGGGCAGGTGCAGGTATGTACATGATGGCAAGTGATGTCAACAGGTCGTATAGGTGGTTTGCAACAGATTTGTGGGAAGAATATATTTCCAAGATATTTGTTGAGGTTTGATTTTTCTGATTTCTATGGTTATTGGAGGACAAGGCTGTCCTCAGATTTTGGTGATATTTGTATTGGCTGAGAGGACAAGGTATTAAATGCTAGTTAGGCTAGATGTTGGCACAAGAATAGTTAACCTGACAACATTGACAATGTATTAAATGCTAGTTAGGCTAGATGTTGGCACAAGAATAGTTAACCTGACAACATTGACAATGTATTAAATGTTAGTTTATATTTTCAAAATACAAGAATCAAATAGTCTCATAGATAATATGGGTGTTAGCCAATGGTAGTTACATACCTCTAATTACCGTAGCATCTTGATCTAATTCCCTTGCTCCTATTTTAACCCCCAATGTTAGTGATGAACCTAGTCTACATAAATGAGCCCTTCCTTTGCTTTTCCTATGATTAGTGTTGCTTACCTTGATCTAGCTATCTTTTCCTCCCCTACCTTTGCTTTGGTTATGGGATGGGGTAATAGAAAGGTTCTTATGGACTGATCTCATTTTTCCTCTTAATCCAAAAATGAATATATATGATCCCATCCAAGATTTTTTTTCCATTAAAAAAACCACCATTCCCTTTGGATATTATTGTTGGAAGAATATATTTGCGTCTATTGGCCATTACCCTAGATTTTGTTTTCTAGATTGTATTAAATGTTATTGGCCTGTAATATATGTTATGGGTGACTCTTTTTATTTAGGCATAAGGTTCATGTTGAAAGTGTTATTTATGGATTTAAGGACGTTCTTATTCCTTATTGATTCTTTTGTTGTTCTCTAGGTATTGATGAAAACTATTCCCTAATAAAGATTAAAAAAATATGTTGGAAAGTCATCTAGGCTAGGAGCTTTTCCATCTACTAGATCCATGCTAGATCTGATACAACTTCAAATACTTATTGCTTGGAGATTGCTTGATATAGGTTTTGGTCATATGTTGCAATTGATGGAATATGTGAACATACCTAGTTATTTTCCATTGATCTATTAATTAGATGTTCTTTTAAAACATGCATATAGTAGGAGAGATGTTCTGCCTTAGTACCTTGTTTAGATTCTAATATGACCATCTTTTAGTTTTTGTGCAACATATTCTATTGCAAGTGTGATTTTGGTTTGTGGTTAGGTGGAAGAATCTTGTGTTTATATCCCCTTCCCTAAGCCATATTATGTTATGACCCTATTGGGAGTATGTATGGCACTTGATTAATGAGCTACAATTGGGAGAGCGAATCATGTTTTTGTGCAAGTTTGTCTTTGGATTCCTTTAGTTCTTCTATGATTTTTTGTACAATGTCCTCCATGTTTTTCCCTTTTTTTGTCTATTTGAGAAGTCTTTTTCAATTCTTCCTAATTTTGTGTAATCTTATATATTTATGAAGAATATTGTTCCAATGAAGATCTTTATCTCAAAAATAAAACTTGTAAACATAGATTTTTTCCAATTTTTCTTTGTAACATTTAACCATTTTCTAAGATCAACCCCTATTTTTATCACCATAAAAACATTGCATTTTCATCAATTCTAGATTAAAAAATTAAAGCCCTTTTAGGATCCCTAACTTACAAATCCAATATCTCTACCACAATTACCCTAAATTTTTCATAGATATTATCCTCTATTTCTTTTTCCAATGCCTTTTGAATCACGTAATTTAGGCATTGCAATAAAAAATGACGACAAATTTGATCTAGCCAAATGTTTTAATCCATAGGAATTGACCTTCAGGGCGACCTCATATTTGTTATATCTCCAAGATTTTTCTCCAATTTTAGTGAAATTTTGAACTATAAAACATGAGATGTCCACTCTTGAATCATGCACGTGTCATTCACTTTGGATATTCGAAAGTGGAGTTATGCATAATATTCCCAACCACTTTGTTTTTAAGTCCCTTTCTCTCTCTCAAACTTGGATAAACTATATCTCCTTGAATTTTGCACCAAATTCTCCCAAAATTGGACATAAAAGACTCTTGGGTGTATGGTTTTAAAGGACCTAGGTCTCACTAAATTTGGATAACGTAATATTTAGATATGGTGAATTTAATACACCATATTAGTTTTTATAGGATTTCAGGAATGAATGGGAATCCTAACTTGCACAAGAATATCTCCTAGATTTTTGCACTAGTTTCGTTCAAATTTTGACCACAAGAGATATGGAAATCTCCTTTATATAAAATAATGTAACATTTGATTTAGAGTTTGGAATCAAAAGCTATTCACAATTTACCAAAACTTACCACTTTTGGCATCTCTTTAGGACTTAGCTTGAACCTTGACTCGTATAGACTGTACTACCTAGATTTGTACACAAATGCTTCTCTTTGAACCAAATATACTCACATGTTTTTTTTCTTAAAAAATCAACGAGGACTCAATTTGCATGTCCTCTCAAAAGTTATAGCTTTGATATTGAGGGTACTCTTTAAACGTGTTAACTCGAGAATTGCTTTCTCTAACGTCACATGTAATGAACCAAATACCCAATATAGCATGATAAATATGAGTACATATAATGTTTATGTGAAGAACAATTTCCAGGAATATTTATTTTGATGAGTTACATAATAACTCCTAGTACATTAGGAGAATAAATCTCAATTATCTCAAATATATCCATATACAATTTACTACAACTTACCACTTTTGAAAAATACTCAAGAGCGTGCTTGAATTTTAACTCATATGCATTGTACCTCCAAGATTTGTGCAAAAGCGATGTAGAAATTAATACCAAACATACTCACAAGGTATTTTTCCAAGAAGAATCAAGAAACACTCAATTTGGATCTTCCCAACAAAAATCACGACTCTCACATTAAAGAGTACTCCTTGAAGGTGTTGATCTAAGAATCACTCACTCTAATACCAAGTATTATAAACTAAATATTCAATATAGCATGATAACCTAAGTATAGACAATGTAGCCCAACAATATTCATTATGATGAGTTACACAATAACTCCTTAGATATTAGGAGAAAAAACATTCATATATGCAAGATCATATGATTTGTTGGATAGGTAATCATTGGGATCATGTTATTGTAACATTAATGTACATATGAAGAGAATGCGTCACCAGTTGGGGAAGACCAAAAGTCACATTTTGTGTATTTATTGAGTTTCAAGCTAATGCAATAGTCATCAAGTATGGAGTTACTTTTATGCGAAGACCAAACGTCACATTTTGTATATTTATTGAGTTCCAAGCTAATGCAATAATTATCAAGTGTGGAGTTACTTTTATGACTTCAGTGGCTTGACAATGGTATCAGATCTTGGTCTAACTCCATGATTATTTTCCCTAGGTGTTTCATTTCCGTAGAAGAAACGTCTCTATCTCTAGTCTCCCATTCTGCCCCGCACACTATCTCTTTGGTTCTCTTTCTACTTGTGTTTTTAGTTTATCCAGCCTCTAGCCATTCTTTCCAGTCTACTCATGTCTGCGCTCTCCTCATGCGTAGTGATACCTGTATTAGAGTTATGTAAAACCTAATTTCAGGCTGCAAACCCTAATTTCTTCTTTGGTAAACACTAGAACCATCACTGTATTGTATGCGCATGCCTCCCTCGACCTGAACTACGATCTCTGATTGACTGCTGCTAGTCTTGCTCGCTCGCCTCACTGCTGTTAGTATGTTTCAAGTCTCAAACCTTTCGAACGACCTCGACCTCAGCTGTTAGTATGTTTCAAGTCTCAAACCTTTCGAACGACCTCGACCTCAAGAAAACCCATGCATAAATCCATCGACCTCCTAAACCCTATTCTCTCTGCAATTATTTTTCCTTCTCCATTCACAAAGAACCGAACCCTAGAACCGTCGACCTACGTTCTCATCGTGTGAGATAGGTCGCGTAGGAGTCGAGGCAAGAGAGAACTTTCAAATTTGGAGCTTTTGTGATGTTCATATGAATATTTATGAATATGCATACGTTTCTCAAGTTCCAATTCCTTTTCCATGAAGTGCCACATTTCATTAACTTCTTCCAAACGGTTTGCTTGTTGCACAGAACGAACTGTTGCAGTCAGGAATTGTGAATTGGGTCGTCGTCGCACATTTTTTTTCTAGGGTCCATGGTGCAACTGGATTATTTAGTGCCCCATGAAATCTTTAAATAACTTTACAAATAAATAACTCCATAGACTCTACGAGCTACATGTTGCATTTTATAAGTGTCAATATCCATGTTGTACCTAGGTCATATGAGTAAGATTAATTCTTCAAAGAGATTTAACAAAGTGAGAAACTGTAGAAAACTATAAGAATAAAGTGAGAAACTGTAGAAAACTATAAGAATTTTGTTATTTATTCTAAAGCATGTTGTTGTAGGTGTGGTTATTAGGATCGTTGGTCGAAATTTTAGTATGTTGGTGGTTGAAACCTCTAAGTGAAGTTATTGAAGGAGAAACCCTAAACGAAACGAGTATAAATACCTGACTCACGCATATTTCTTTCTATCAAGTAAGAAATGAAAGGATACATAAAGAATCTCAGAGGTATGGGGGTTGGCATGATCCCCATGAGAGATTTGACTTGCACTGTGTCCACTATAGAAAGAATGGACATGAATCAAAGACATGCACAATGAAGATCAATGACAAGAAAGATCATACAAAAAACAAAGATAAAGACCTCACAAAAGGTAAAACACATGTCCATTATGTTGTTTCCTATTGCAATATAGGAGTAACTGAAGATCTGTTTAA